>VNJQ01000666.1:0-62773 GCA_008042515.1 Drosophila truncata | reverse complement strand
TCGCAAGTCACTTGCTGCTGGGCGCCGGGCACTTGCTGCTGATTCTGTTCGCCTGGTAGAAATAAATCATAAAATATTCTAATTTATGTAATTTAAGCCCGATTTTGAATTAATAAAATGCAAAAACAATTTCAGCTTAATAACAAGAACAAAAACAACAATTACAATAGCAATTAAAACAACAAAGCAAGTATAATTTGGTTTGAGTGAAAGCTGTAGTGCACACTCAAGTCAAGTGATGCTCATTTAGCTATTTTGATGCCTTTTTCTCCAAATATTGCAAAATAGCTAAATAAACATCACTTGACTTGAGTGTGCACTAAAGCTTTCACTCATTATTTTGAGAGAAATATTGAATTGAGTGTGCACTAAAGCTTTCACTCAAACCAAATTATGCTTGTTCATCGTCCATCTACTGCCTTCTGTGCGCCTGGTATCTGAAATCCAGAAATTGAGAAATTTGTACTGAAAATGGCCAGATTGAAGTTTGGATTTGTTCCTACAACAACAAAAAGCATCGTTTTTACAAAAAAAACGTCTGGCATCAGAATTCCCAAAATTGACGAATTTGCACTGAAAATGCCCCAAAAATTACAATGTTTTTAATTGTTGTTGTACAAAATCTTGTAGCTGTAGTTTTTGTTGTTGTTGTAGGCAGAAATCCAAACTTCAATCTGCCCATTTTCAGTTCAAATTCAATAATTTCTGAATTTTATATACCAGGCAGAAGGCAGTAGCAAGCGACTGAAAAGTTGTATAAACTGTTATAAAAACAATTTATTAGATCTGTTCACACTGCAATAATAAGCTAGATACATTTGGGTTGGTCACACTGCAAAAAAGGCGCGAAGTTTGAATTTAAATTCAAAATAAAATAATATTCTTTATTTTCTGCACTGAAAATGCCCAGTGGGACTTAACAACATCTCTTTTGCAACAACAATATGTCGTTAACAAAAACAACGGAAAATAAATAATAATTTAACTTTATTTTGGATTTAAATTCAAATTTGGCGCTTATTTTGCAGTGTGACCAACTCAGCGGTATCTAGTCCATTGCGACAGTGTGACCAGATCACATCAATCGTTTTTATAACAGTTTATACCAGTTTATAAAGTTAATTCGGCAAAAACTAAAAATAAATCAAATTTTTTTAGCGAAATTGACAAGGACGGTGAAATCCACGACGCTCTCCGGCGGAAGCTTCTTTATAACAACAAAAAGTCGTTTAGGAAAACATAGGAAAATAATTAGTAATATGGTTTCCGAATTTAAATTCAAATTTGGCGGGTTATTTTGGCGCGAATTCCTTTTTGCAGTGTGACCATATCAAATGTCAGCGAATATACCGCGTTCTTTCCCTCTCCCCTGGCCAACAAACAGTAGTTCAATCGGCGGCCGCTTGATGGCGTTCCATGTTCTTACGACCCTTTTAAAATATAAACTTATGTTTTTTTTTAAAGTAAATTCAAATTTGGCTATTGAAGAGATGTGTTTTAGACCATGAATTTAACGTTTTTTTAAATTTAATTTCAAATTTGGCGGGCGAAGGATGTGTTTTGGATCATGTATAAAGTTAAGGTTTTTTTTTGCAAATTTTTTTTGTCAAAATGTTTTTGTTATTGTTGTTGTACAAAATCTTTTAGCTGTAGTTGTTGTTGTTGTTGTAGGCACAAATCCAGATTCGAATCTGCACATTTTCAGTACAAATTCGCCAATTTCTGAATTTTATATACCAGGCGCGCAGAAGGGAGTAGCAAGCGACTGAATAGTTTTATAAACTGTTATACTTTAGTCTAGTTTCAAACCATATAACAGTTTAGCCGAGTTTCGAACTTTCTGTTATAAATGGTTGGAGTCTTCGCTTAGTAGCACACCAATAAGGTTTGAAACTCGGCTAAAGTATAACAGTTTTTAATAATGTTCATTCGCTTGCTAATGCCTTCTGTGCGCCTGGTATCTGAAATCCCAAAATGGAGGAATTTGTACTGAAAATGGCCAGCTTGAAGTCTGGATTTGTGCCTACAACAACAACCAAGGCTACAAGATTTTTTACAACAACAAAAATATTTTGACCATAACAATTTGCAAAAAAACCTTAACTTTATACATGGCGGGTTATTTTGGCGCGAATTCCTTTTTGCAGTGTGACCATATCAAATGTCAGCGAATATACCGCGTTCTTTCCCTCTCCCCTGGCCAACAAACAGTAGTTCAATCGGCGGCCGCTTGATGGCGTTCCATGTTCTTACGACCCTTTTAAAATATAAACTTATGTTTTTTTTAAGTAAATTCAAATTTGGCTATTGAAGAGATGTGTTTTAGACCATGAATTTAACGTTTTTTTTAAATTTAAATTCAAATTTGGCGGGCGAAGGATGTGTTTTGGATCATGTATAAAGTTAAGGTTTTTTTTGCAAATTTTTGTTGTCAAAATGTTTTTGTTATTGTTGTTGTACAAAATCTTTTAGCTGTAGTTGTTGTTGTTGTTTTAGGCACAAATCCAGATTCGAATCTGCACATTTTCAGTACAAATTCGCCAATTTCTGAATTTTATATACCAGGCGCGCAGAAGGCAGTAGCAAGCGACTGAATAGTTTAATAAACTGTTATACTTTAGTCTAGTTTCAAGCCATATAACAGTTTAGCCGAGTTTCGAACTTTCTGTTATAAATGGTTGAAGTCTTCGCTTAGTAGCACACCAATAAGGTTTGAAACTCGGCTAAAGTATAACAGTTTTTAATAATGTTCATTCGCTTGCTAATGCCTTCTGTGCGCCTGGTATCTGAAATCCCAAAATGGAGGAATTTGTACTGAAAATGGCCAGCTTGAAGTCTGGATTTGTGCCTACAACAATAACAACAACCAGAGCTACATTATTTTGTACAACAACAATAACAAAAATATTTATAATATTCAATCAGGCCATTTTCAGTACAAATTCCTTATTTTCGAGATTTCAGACACCAGGCGCTCAGAAGGCAGTAGATGGACGATGTGCAAGCATAATTTGGTTTGAGTGAAAGCTTTAGTGCACACTCAATTCTATATTTTCACTCAAAATAATGAGTGAAAGCTTTAGCATCAAGTGATGCTCATTTAGCTATTTTGATGCCTTTTTCTCCAAATACTGCAAAATAGCTAAATAAGCATCTCTTGACTTGAGTGTGCACTAAAGCTTTCACTCAAAGCAATTTGTGTAAATTATTTTTGCTTATCGTCCATCTACCGCCTTCTGTACGCCTGGTATCTGAAATCCCAGAATTTACGAATTTAAACAGAAAATAGCCAGATTAGAGTTTAGAATTGTGCCTACAACAAGAACAACATCTCGTGTACAACAACATCAACTCGTTTACAAACACAACAACAACTCGTTAACAACAACAACAAAAAAATAAATAATATGTTTTTCCCAATTTAAATTTAAATTCGGCGGCTTATTTAGGTTCAACTCCTCTTTTTCAGTGTGACCAATCAACCAAATATAATCGATAATATTGGCCAAATAAACCAGGCGAGCAGAAAGTTCAGCAAGCAGCTGATCGGCTGATTTTAATTCCTCAAGTAACGGTGCCTAAAAGAGGGGAAAGCAAAGAAGCCTTCTGATTGGTCAATCCAAATGTAAACAAAGGGTGGCCATAATAAAGCTGAGTGAAAGCTTTAGCATCAAGTGATGCTCATTTAGCTATTTTGATGCCTTTTTCTCCAAATGCTGCAAAATAGCTAAATAAGCATCTCTTGACTTGAGTGTGCACTAAAGCTTTCACTCAAAGCAATTTGTGTAAATTATTTTTGCTTATCGTCCATCTACCGCCTTCTGTACGCCTGGTATCTGAAATCCCAGAATTTACGAATTTAAACAGAAAATAGCCAGATTAGAGTTTAGAATTGTGCCTACAACAAGAACAACATCTCTTGTACAACAACATCAACTCGTTTACAAACACAACAACAACTCGTTAACAACAACAACAAAAAAATAAATAATATGTTTTTCCGAATTTAAATTTAAATTCGGCGGCTTATTTAGGTTCAACTCCTCTTTTTCAGTGTGACCAATCAACCAAATATAATCGATAATATTGGCCAAATAAACCAGGCGAGCAGAAAGTTCAGCAAGCAGCTGATCGGCTGATTTTAATTCCTCAAGTAACGGTGCCTAAAAGAGGGGAAAGCAAAGAAGCCTTCTGATTGGTCAATCCAAATGTAAACAAAGGGTGGCCATTATTAAAATTGGAAAAGAACCGTTACAGGGAGGCTGTATAAATAGAAAACAGTTGATCGCAAGTCACTTGCTGCTGGGCGCCGGGCACTTGCTGCTGATTCTGTTCGCCTGGTAGAAATAAATCATAAAATATTCTAATTTATGTAATTTAAGCCCGATTTTGAATTAATAAAATGCAAAAACAATTTCAGCTTAATAACAAGAACAAAAACAACAATTACAATAGCAATTACAACAACAAAGCAAGTATAATTTGGTTTGAGTGAAAGCTTTAGTGCACACTCAATTCAATATTTCACTCAAAATAATGAGTAAAAGCTTTAGTGCACACTCACGTCAAGTAATGCTTATTTGGCTATTTTGCCATATTTGGAGAATTGTTAATTTTAAAAGTGAATACTTAAGTGGCTTGAGAATGTAGTGCAAAATACACGAATTTCAATTCGGAAAGCTAAACATTGCTAAACAAACACAAACAAACATAGCTATGCTTTCGCGTTTGAAATTCCTGTATTCTTGGCCAAGATATGATATTCCACCTTTGCAATTAGCCATTTAAAATTTCACAACATGGCTAGAATGAATCTCCTGTTGATGCTGATCAAGAATATTTAGGGTTTAGGGTCATTTCCGACTCCTTCACTGTTAAAACAAATTTGAAAACATTTTTGGAAAGGATTGTAAGAACATGAAACGCCATCAAGCGGCCGCCGCTTGAACTACTGCTTGTGGGCGAGGGGAAAGAGAGGCGATATTTTAGCTGACATTTGATATGGTCACACTGTAACCAAAATAAACTGTCAAATTAATTGAAATTCAAAATAACATATTATTACCTATTTTCTTGTGTGTTTTGTAAACGAGTTGGCCAAACGCCAAATGTTAAATGAACAAGTCTTTTTTAAATTTTGGGACTTTAATTTTTAGAACACATGGCAGGAACCTATTGCCTTTTTAAATTTATTTCATGTTATTTCACATGGAGGTCTCTTATAAAATAAAATAAAGTTATAAAAAATTAAAATGTTGTTTGTGCAGTCAGAGGGAGGATTTTCTTTGGTGAAAACGCACAGATCACCTCATCTTCGCTTGAAAATATTATTGAAGTATGAATAGGAAAGCCCAAAAGCATCATTTTAGGTACAAACTGCTCGAAAATTTTCCCAGAGAAAAAAACACGTTTTTATTATTTTGTTTGTAATTTTTCTGGAAATTGTTGTTCATTTTTTGTTGTTTTCTTTATTAGTATTATTATTATTATGTAATTCCTTTACTTTATATGTAAAATAAGAAAGTATTAATGGTTTTTATTAACAAATTTTGTTGAAGGCAGGTATTTATGTTATTATTATATGTTTATGTATGTCTTGTATATAAATTACAAGTCGTCATTATAATTACATAATTAGATATTAAACGTAGTTCAATTACTCTAGCGTCTCTTAACCATAATTATTTAAACTGCTTTATTACCTTAGTGTATATTCAGTTAAGATATATTTAGTGTAATTTGTTTTCTGCTTTGGTTTTTTTCTGATATATTTATTTATGTATATGCATTATCATTACATCCTTTAAGCTTAACCAGCTTGAAATTGTTCTAGTTTTATATATATGTATATCATGTTATTTTCCTTCGCATATCATATCATAGCCCTATGTCCCTATATCCCTATATATATATGTATATGCCTATATCCGGTGATGCTTATCCTTGTTACCTTGTAAAGAGTTCAGAGCTACTAGTAGGTATGTATGTACTTCCTATGTGACCTTTTTTTGTTTCAAAACCAGACAGTGTAAGCAGTTAAGTTAGGCTAACGAAATGCACAATCGAATCGTAAGGTTCAAGATTAATAAGTAAATGTATGTGTATATGGTTTTAGAAAGAGTGAGCCTCGATTCGGGACAAAATGAACACAGGATCTCATGGTCATCTATCTCGACTATCTCGTCACCACGCGAATGTGACTATGTGTCTCAGGGGCGGGATTTAGTTCAAGAACTCGATGTGAACTCGAGGAGGTGGACGCCGATGGAGCTAGCAATGGGTATCTAACGAGTATCTGATCTGAGTATTGGGTTAAGGAAGCCTGGAAGAACAATCGATGGTTCTCTATCGATCTATGTATTTATACAAAGGATACTTCAGCTTTGGCATCATCTAGCTGTGGTAGATGGAGGGACTACTCTTCACCCGAAGTATCACGATCGGATTGATCCCTGCGTTGGCCACGCGGGGTTCTCTAAGCCAAGTTGAGTTCGCAGTTGGACAGCTAAGTGTGTTGCGTAAGGCCAAGTCGTAGAAAGAATAAGGAGGCTTATGGTGGACTTTAAAGAAGCTAATTACATGGAATTACATTCTATATGGTCTCCCGAAAGTATTGCCAATAAATTAAAAACTAAACTAAACTAATCTTTTCACAGTTTGTACTCGTTTCTGTTATTTGTTTTTCGTTTTAATTTATTTATTAGGCTTTTTTGTTTTGGCATTGAGGCAATGATTGAGTTGGTATTTTAGCAATTAAATTAATTAGTGACAGCTGTCCAGCTGGGAACTCTGCCTTCTTAAGGATGTTGAAGCAAAAGCGAGCTAGGTGAAAGAAAAATTCTTAGTCTAAAACAGAAAGAAGAAGAGAGAAGTTCGAATGAGAATGAGAATGAAGGACATCAAAAATACTATATGGACAAATCTTTCGTGGAAGCAGTCAAAAAGGTGATATTATATAACCTCGTCAGCCAGTACGGATTTCTATATGGATTTGACACACTATAGTTATAGCAATGAACTATTGTTTATCTATGCATGTATGCCATGTACGAGTCCGTAATTAAGATTATACTATTCCAAAATGATGCCACTCCCATTTCATGTCTGTGTTTAGTATTGCTTAGTAATAATATTTAAGTATCGTACATAGCTGTGAAGTTGGTTTCGGTTTCGGTTCCGGTTCCGGTTTCGTTTTCGTTTTCGTTTTCGGTTTCTAGTCATAATTGGTAATCGTAAATGGTAAGTACATTTTGCGTGTAAATTCTCATACTTAAGTTTTATGGATTTTCATTTCATTCATATTTAAATTACAATATTTGTGCGCTCTTCGATATCCATGCCGAATCGAACGATTCGTCGTCTATCTATTACACTAATTGGTTTGATTTTCATAGGATCCTACTAGTCGCTTGTGAGTGCTTACGAGAGTATTACGAGAACAAAATATACACAATCTCGACTGGCTGGGCGGGCGGGCTAGCTGGACTGGAGGAGAATGTGTGTTGTGTTGTGTTGTGTTGTGGTGCGGTGTGTGTGTAGACTGGACTGGATTTATCTACACAATGTCATCTTATAAAAGCCTTCTATACGCTAGCAACCGATTGGCATAAGTATTTGGGAAAAGCTAAAGCCACGGGGGAAAATCCAAAGATTTAATTTACAGGAAAAACTCATATATCTTCTGTACAACTTATATAGAGTTATATCAGACCTTATAATGAAGAAGATGCGGGACACGCATTCACAAATAAATTATTAAAATTATTTAATTTTTTTTTAAACCTTAATAACTGGCAAACAGCAGAATGGCGTTCCGCATCTTATTCATTATCACGTCATTATTTATATATCTCTTCTGCGAAATAAAACAGATGCTCTTTCGAATATTATACACGAATGGAATCCCTGCTCAATCTTCGGAGATAATAACTAGGTTGTTAATGGGTTGTGTCGGGGCTTGGGCTTCGGTTGAAATATATATATATGTATAAGTAAGTATAACCGTAATTACATACAAAAATTTGTTATCTACATTAATTAATCTTTTATGTACATCGAATAAATACATTTAATTTCGCATTTAAATTTACATAATTGAGTTGAGTAAACTTTAAATACAAACAAGACAAAAACGCTTGCAGATTACCGACTGACTCCTCCTCCCCTCGAGCTACGTTACCGTCTATGTTCTAGAGATAAACCTAAGATGTAAGTGTATGCGTGGTACCTATTAACTCTCTGTATTAACTACCTAAATACTTACTTAGACCGACACCTACTATGTTGTGTGTGTGTGTGTGTGGGTGTGTGTGAGTCGTGAAGAGTTCATTTCTATATTCATTTTGCTGTTGGGTGTCCTAGGCTTTGTCCCTAACATTATAGAAAAAAGTACAATTACAATACGCTCCTCCTCCGCCCTATATGTATATCATATATCATATCGACTGATAGATACCCTTAAGCCTACACATATAGCATATAGCTCTATATAGTCTGCGTTCACTACTACTATTTCTGACTCTTTCACTTTCACTTGCATGTACAGCTGGCTTTCGGATTCGGATCCACTGAACGTGGTCTCCTCGTTCCTCGTTCCTGGTTCTCTACTTCTGGTTGCCTCTGGTTCTGGCTCCTTTCATTGGCCCTGTGTGTGTGTCGTCGTCTGTCATGTCCCTCTCATAGCGTATGATACGAATACGGCGAGTGTTGGTGATGAGGCTGATGGAGCTGGAGCTCTGGCTGCTCCTCTTCTTCGGCTATCTCTATTTTAACTTTCTCTAGATCGGTATTGTTATAATTAATGTCGTTATCTGAATATATCTTTTTAATAGCTAATGGGGACGTTGTTATTTTAATTGGTACGCTTAATATCATTGCTTCGTTTTTGTTAGTTGTTGTTGCTGCTGTTGTTGTTGTTGTCCTTGGTGTTCCTGTTGTTCTAGTGGTTCTCGCAATGAACTCTATATCGGAGTGGGGCGACGTGGCTCTGGTCTCGGGCAGCGAATAGGCCATTGTTGTGGCAGCGGACTCGTATCCCCCCACCAGCCGGAGCCACTGTTGATGCTCATCTAGTGGTAGTGGTTGCTGTAGTTGTAGTTGTTGCTGTAGTATTTGTAGTTGCGATTGCGATGGTCGATTCGGTACTGATTCCTGCTGTAAGCCGGCGGCGTCGTCTCTGGCCAATTTGATGTCAGATGGATGCGGGGGAGCATACCTTCCTCGGTGCGGAAAGTACATCACATGGTGATGGTGATGGAGATGGAGAGGATGTGTGTGCGGTTGCGGATATGGATGTAGGGGGTGTAGGTGTAGATGTGGATGTGGATGGTGCTGCTGCTGCTGCTGGTATCCGTGTTGTATCGTATCAAAATTGTGATCCAAGTTCGGTGCTGACAGTGATGAGCATATGGCCGAATGCTATACCCAGATCTGATCCTTTCGATTACGCGATCGCAATCAAAGCCTTTGCTAGCACCAATCCTCCTCATCCGAATCGGAGTGTCGAGTATTCAGGCCGCTCTTTGGCTTGAAGCCATTCAGGACTGGAGATGGCAGTACACGACCTGTTCGGCCCATAGCCAGCGCTTGCTCGAATGACAGCGGTGCTATATATTCCAGTCTATGAATAATACGGTTACGGTTTAATGAGAATTATGAACTGTTGATATTATTGGACTCACCTTTCTCTTTCGACCTCCCGTTCGCGATCCCGCTCGCGCTCGTACAGCTCCCGCTCACGGTCCCGGTACTCGAATCGCAGGTCGTACTCGTGCAAGCGCTCCCGATCCCGATCTCGATCTCTGTCCCGGTCCCTAAAGCGCTCCCGATCCCGCTCGCGATCCCTGCTGCTGTAATACATGTCCCTGGGATCACGCAGCAGGTCGCGATGGTGTGGCAGCGAGTGAACACTGTGGGGCGTCGAGTGGTGCGTCTAAATGAGAGGGAGAGAGGAGTTCAGGTCAGTGGTGTATATATATAGATATTAGATACCTTCGCTTGGCTCTACTTACGTGAGTTGGACTCGCGTTCAGCTTGGGGAAGTTGATGTTGGCCGGCTTCAGCTGCAGCGTCGACGGCTTGCTGGGAGTCGGCGGCAGCCTGCGACCGATCCCGGCACGCCGGGATGCCAACGTTGGGTAGCTGTGCTGGACGTGCGCGCCACCTGCGGGAACGGGAACGGGAACAGAGGACACTGGGGTTACACATGTCTCGCAAACAGGGAATATGAACGTTGTTGTTATAATACATTATACATAATGATATTATGATACTGATACTGATACTGAGCGGAGAGTAGTGTGCCTGAGAGGTTGTACCTAATTGACAATTAACGAGGACAATATGCTCCAAAGAAATACATGATAATACTTGTAACGAATGTGAATGAGATATGTTCAATATAGAAGATTACTTGTTATTATTGGGGAGTTTGGTAATAAATAATATAAAGCTATAATAATTAAATATTCCATTTTTTTCCAGACATTAAGAAATAATCTTCACTCTCCACAGAAATAACCTTCGAGCGAACATATCTCAGTCAGAACTTATTGTATGATTATTGGAACTTGTATGATGTCTCCGAGAAATGCTCTCTTGAAATTAAAAGCATCCACTACAATCTATAATCAATACAAGCGTGTGCAATCGTACAGAAATACTTTTTATACAATATACTATATTCAACGGTTAGGAACAGTGCTAGATAATGTATTCAGAATATTAATATTATAATGTACACAAGAGTTGGATGATTTGTGGCAACATGCATGACTGTCCGATTCGATATACATATATTTACATACTATATACGAGTATATAGCACTTATGCAGAGAGAGAGAGAGAGACAGAGAGCGAGACGAAACGGATGAAATAAGGATCAACGTAATGGTGCAAACACGGCTAAATACGCACATTGACAGATAGGTTAGAACCCAAAACTGCATCCCAAATTATTTTTCTAGTAATATATATATATAAAGAGAGCTCAGTCGCCGAATTTTCACCGCCCCGAATTCGTATTGTTTATTTGGGAAATTCTGGAAACTTTACTGGTTGCTGGACTTACATACAATATGTACGAGTATGTTAACGTAACGGGTGTGTGTAGTTTTGGAACGAGAAGCAGGCTTTATTAATAGAGATTCTTGGTCAGTGATCAGAGGTCTGACAGAGGTCGTCGTTATCACAGAGCAAAATAACCAAAAAAAAAAATATATATATTTATAAAACAGAAACTACGCTGTGGCTTTACGAACTTCACCTTCTTGACTAGACATCAGGCAGGTAAATGGCAAATGATGTTCACTTATCTCAGCCCCCCCCTGTCAAGGACAATATAAAGAACAAGATGCGTAACGCTAAAAGGAATGGGTAGTTCCATATAGATTACATTCTACAAATTTGTGCGCGTTAAGCATCCTATTCTGTATATGTTCTTTGCCCCTCTCCTAGACACGTGTGTAATATTCAGTATGTTTGGTAGATATAGGTGTACCTATACAAGCAGTATCTCTCTCGTAATATCCCTTCGAGTCCGTAGAAACTATAAACCCTGACTTTGACTTTGAATTTTACTTGAAGTTTGAAAATATTTTGCGTAAATTGCGAAATTGCGTAAATAAACCATTCATTATTGGCCAGAGATTCGGTGTGGTTTAGTTTTGGGATGAGAATGAATGTCTATATATGTCTGTACATGGCAGAACCATACATACATACGAGATGTGATTATAATATAGGTGGGGTGTATGATGGCATCTAGAGAAATGAAAACATGAACGCTGCTAGAGTAGTAACAAGAGTACGAGTACGAGTACGAATAGTGGAGAACGGATATTATGATGGACCCTGCCTGGGCAGGGCCGTCGTGTGGGATGTATATGAGAGATAAACTTCAACTTAATTGAGACTGATTGATTGATTGGTTGATTGATTGATTGAACAATACATGTATGTATGTACATGTTAAGCATGTTCGGCAACTATGTATGTACGAATACGAATAGTTAGTTACGAGTTACGATTAAGTAAGCATGTCTGATCTGAGATGTTTGTAAAAGTTGAGATGAAGTCGAGGAAATTGTGTAGAAGAAAATACTAGCATATTATAGAAAACAAGTTGAGTTGTTGAATTTGATTTAAGTTTAAGTTTGAGTGGAGTTTTGCGTTGAGTTTGAGTTTGAGTTAAGTTTTAGTTTGAGTTTGAGTTTGAGTTTGAGTTTGAGTTGAGTTTGATTTGATTCGATATCTTTTGTTTTGGACTTTAGTTAACAATGTGCTAAAGAGATGTACCCATATCAATCCCATAACCAAGTCTGTCTCGTTCACGCATCTCCTGAAGTCGAGCGGGACTCGGCGATCGTGACCTTTGACATAGACTGGTTGTCCCATATGTGGGATAAGGCAGTTGAGTGCGTTTACTGCGAGACAAATGACCACCATAACGAGAAGGCGAAGGCGAACGGGCCGGACTTGTCGATGCTGACCATGAACCTATATTGTACATATAACAACAATAATAAAGAAAACGTAATAATTAAGGATGTCGGGGCACAACAGTTTACGTATTTGATTTTTGGTTGATTATCAGTTGGCTTTGTTTGTTTGTAATCAAAAAGAAAAGTTTGACCAACTTAATCAGAAAACGAAAATCATATTATTGTATATACTTTGTTTCTTTTTTTTTCTGTTGTTTTTTTAGTAAAAGATTTTGTTTATAGCTATGGAATTGTAGACATATATATATATCTGTATATATAACTAAGATACTACAAAATAGATAAGAAAATTCCCGGCTAGCCGAGTGAGTCGGCCAGGGATTGTGCGCCCATTGCAAGTCCTTGGAGATAATCGAGCTATTGAAGGTATATGTATATAGGAAAAGGATACAGACAAAGAGGATTGATTCAGTTAGAAATCCTTTAGGAATTGACAATCGACGCACAACCCAGGCAATAGTAGAGTTAGTCTGTGTGGTGGCAATCTCTCTCTCGCAGAGCCAATAATAAATACCTCTTGGATACCGCGGATGACTGTTGCCATGCCTAGGATGACGCGTCTCCTTGACCATCTCTACAACATTAGATACGGTATCGGAGAACCCGATATCATGATGTATGTATTGATGGCCACGTCGTCGAGGACTGGGAGATCTGGCCAAAGGAGAGCCGTTGTGCCTGCGGTGGGGGAGAGGAGTATAAGCAATTAGTAAAGCCAGAAATAATAAATTTAAAGAGCAGATTTACCTCAGACTAGGCGATCGCCTGTGTCCATTCATGTACGAATGTCCAGGATGTAGATGGCCAGCATCGGCGCCGGTTAGCGATTCCTGGGAGGGATGCCGCGACGCATCCTGCAGCTCCAGCATCTAGTTGGAAAATAATTTAGCCACACACAAGGATTATTAAAAACAATTGAACAATGCATCATGAATGCCACCCACGCGAAATCAGTCTGAAAAGAGATCTTGCAAAACGTAGGCCGGGGGGGAGGCAGAGGGTAGTTGGAACTTGGAACTTGGAAGTTAGGGACGAGACCGTTCTACTTGGGGGCTGGGGACCAATTGTTAAGATTGTTACTTTTGTAGGAATTTCGAATTTCGATATATTGTTATTCCCCTGGACCGATTTCTTGTGGATTCATTCATTGCTTCGGATACGTGGATATATAGTATGTACTTGGATACGGTTATAAGTGTATCTGCGTTGTGTTTACATTAAAAACTACGGATGTCCTATGCCACACATAAAGGAGCGAGGGCAATATATATGTATATATATTGGATATATAACTGGTTGTTGTTGTTGTTGTGTGTGGATAGTCGCAACATAAGCATACATATCAAGGACATGTATGCTTACCCTGCATTACATATATGTATATATAAGGGGTAGGTATGGGTATATTCTATATATAATATATATTGAACATAAATAAAGCAATTAAGGTAATACTTCACTGCAACAAAATACGTACGTACATATTCAAATGCGGTTTCAATAGTACTATATATTGAAGTATATATATATATATATATTGAGAGAGGTTCTTGAATGCGGGATATATATTGTAATTGGATAGCCTAGAGTCTATAGGGGCAAGTAAACATTTAAACAATTCCATACACTACTCGGGAGTATACACATACATATATACTTGAACACTTCCTTATTATTTTTTTTTTTGTTGTTGTTGTAGTTTTGTTTTCTTAGTACTTTAGCTTTTTGTTGTTGTCATATCTCTCAGTCTGCACACTAATTGAGCTATATTTCGGATTCGGTTACTGGTTTTTACTGCCTCAATAATGCCAATTGTTTGTTACCAAGTTGTAGCTACATACATATTTTTTTTGTTTTGTTTTCGATTATAGTCCTATATATTTTTTTTTTTTGTTTATTTTTTGATCAACACAAAACGTAGAACTCAAAATACGTAGAAATAATAAATCGATCGTTGGTGTGGTCTCTAGAAATGTAAGGATACAAATGTGTCTAGATCTAGGTGGTTCGCTAGGCGCTAGAGATATCTACACTATCTACACTATGTGTAGTTGTTCAAGGATATTTACAAGGATGTGCCGTACTGTATGGTTGTTAAGCAGTGCTAGAGATCGGCGCAAGCAGTGTGAAGCGAGAAGCAAAGCATAAAAGGATACAAAAATACAAGTAAAAGCTAACTAGGCATGCACTAGGCGAGGATTATTATCTGAATTTAAAAATATGGAAATCGTGTTATGGAAGGATCTGGGTGGAGTGAAGTGGAGTGGAGTGGTCAATTCCTTTTCCGAGTGCCGAACTTACTTACCACTTCGAACTCGTGAGGGATTTAAACTTAATTTAAATTACATTTAAACAATTACTATGTACACATAAAGCCGTCGCCGTCTATGTTTAAAACTCAACTAGAGGGATATATCGCTAGAAATCAAGAATTCCAAGAAACAACCTCACTCGTCAGCGTCATTTGTTGGTGTCTCACGTACACAAGTGTCTCTCCTTCCCGTCGCTCGTTATATACCGTCACTTGTCAGTATTTCTAGTCATTGGGTTAATTCTAATAATTCAGAATTCTAGATAAGCTAAAAACAAAAATGAGAACACTAGGTAAAACTATTAAGATAACATAATATAAGAAAAACTGGGAAAGGGGGGTTCCCTTGGGCATTCCTTCGCATATCTCCTGGCTTTATGTGTACGTAGGAAAGTCATTATTAAACATTGGTAATCATGGATTTTTATGGCCAATAAGTTTGACTGCAAAAACAGAGTTGGAACCGCCAACTTGCAACTACTTGACTCTCGTTCAGAGAGCTCGAGGAATAAGCGAATCCATTTTTATTTACGAGCTTCACTCTCATCTTTATGCAAAAGAAGTTGTTTGAGTAATAGGAAACAGGTAACGAATCCTTGGAGACCAAGTGATCTATGGGTGTCGAGATGAGGGTGTCCTGGTATCAGTTATCGTTATCGTTATCGTTATTGGTATCTGTATGGCATGTCTAGGTCGCAACTGTACTGGGTTTGGCGTTAATACTTCCTACTTTGCATTGCTGGTGTATACATGTGTGTGTGTGAGTTTGTTAATTACGTGAGAACAAAGGGATATCATTAGGATTTTTGGCTATTTTTCCTACTAGAGTCAACTAGAGACCTCAAAAAAACCAGCTCTGGGCCTGGGCATCGTTCATTCAAAATAATGGGATATAGATCGGACTGGGGGAGTAGACTCTGGAGTAAGGTGCGACCGGAGGAGGATCTATCCATGAGTGGAACGATGCCAGGGAGACCAGTTTTACCCATATTGCCACGCCCTTAACACACTTTTGCCCAAGGAACGAACAAAGCCGAAGCCTACGTACATAGGAGTACATATTTAGTGGTTACAGAAACGATCAAATTACAACATTGAGTACGAGTACGAGTACGAGAACTAAGCCAAGATTTGCGTTTCTAATTGTTATTATTGTTTTTTGTTTTGTCAAAAAATTGCTATGCAACATTTATGTGGGTTTGAGTACGAGTACAAGTATTTAGTGTACTATTTGTATTGAATAAACGCAAATTTTGTAGACTTGTGTATATTTAACCGGCTGATTAGGCACCCACTGTACGCCCCTGTGTAATATGCCGCAGGTGAGGTACCCTGGATGTACATAGGTACACAAGCCATACAGTGGGCAGGCACATACCAACCTGTACATATACTTTATATACTTATGAGTGAATATATGTATTCAAAAGGTACTAGTGTTTTTTTTTACTTTCGACTTAATTTGGGTTTTGTGAACAACATTTATATCGGAAACGGAGAGTATGGACACAAAGAGTATTCACATATATATTTATATAATACACAATTATGTAGTTATTGTTTTTGTTGTTAGGTTTTAGTAGTAGTAAAGTTCTTGATAATTTCATTTTGGTTTACCGCTTGGAGTTTATCAAACATATTCACCTTTTTGTTTCTGAAATATTTAAAAATTAGAAGAAAACAATTTACTTATGTCAATGTTGAAATGTACAGAAAAGCACAAGAGTTACTTGTAGTTAGTTGCTGGTTGTGTGTGTGTGTGTGTGTGTGTTAGTATATGTGCAATTAGTAGTTGTTAATATTGTTTATACTTTGTTTTTTAGACTGTTGTGTTTTGTGTTTGTGGTGAAACGAGAAAGTTGTCGAGAATCGAGAAAAATACCGATACAAACTATATTGTTATGTGGGCATCATGTGTGTTTTGTGAATGAGGATGCCGTGGAACTTGAATCTTGATCAAAGAGAAAAGTACCCAAGCTCCATTGTAGTACTTAGTTATATAGTTATTGAAATAGGCTTTGAATCCTAGGATTTGTGGAATAAAGTTATTTAATTGAAAAAGAGACTCATTGTAATGGTAAATCTTTTGGCATTTAAAGATTTTCTTTATTTTCTTTCAAGGAAATGTATAGCAGATGGTTCCCCTTTTGAATTATAATTGGAAGGCAATAAATACAAAGAAGGTTTAACTGAGGCAGTTAGCTAAGCTCAGAATATATAAAAGTTTGGGACTTCCAGACGGAAAACTTGTACACAATCAGATACTCCGATTGTTAAGCGGACATTACTTGAATTGGGAGCATTGGGGGCTACTTGAAAGATACTTTAGCATAGCTTTTGGAGCTCTCTTTGTATTTTATTTGTATTTATTCAACGAGGCCGGCGACTGTGATGAGCATGATGAAAGATGACTGATGGCAAATGGCTAATGGCTAATGGCAGATGGCTAATGGCTTATGAAGTACTTTGGCACTGTACGGATTATGATTAAGATTGAAGCTGTTCAAATTACCTAACTGATCGCTTTCTGATCGTACTCCGCCGTGCCAGTGTTGCCAAACTGTTGTTGTGTTCGGCATCACCGTTCGCGTGGTGGTGGTGCGTGCTGGCTAACAACAGTGTCTGTGAGTTGGCGGCTCCTTCCCCATTCGGCTCGAAACTTATGGAGCCCTGACGCGATCCTCCTTTGTCGAGGGCGGCCATGTCGAGCAAACAGTTAAAGAATGATTGTTTCTACGGATCGAATCGGATCGGATCGGATTCGTTTGCCATGGCAATTGATAGTTCGTGATTGGATTTGATGTGATATTCAGTTGATAGTAGTAGTAGTAGACAGGTGGTAGTAGTAGTAGACAGGACAGTGCAGTGGATTTCGATTTTGATTTTTGATTGATTGATTTTGATATTGATATTGATATTGATTTTGATTGCCATTCCGTTCCGTATCAGTTTCGTTTGGTTTCGTTTCGTTTTCGGTTTCGTTGTGTGTATTTTTTTTTATATATATTTAAATTGTTGTTTTTGGTTTAGTTTTAGTTGTTGAAACACAGAACATTTCAGATATTGTTGTATTTCAGATATGGTAATTTGTTGTTTGTTGTAGACACAGTTGTTAAAGTTGGGTGAGTGGTGAGTATATTGATGTGGTAACATTGCAACGCATTAGGATTGGTTTTTGTTTTTGTTTTTGTTTTGGTTTTGGTTTGGTTTTTATTTTGTAAAAGCATTGAAAATGGAATGTAAGAATTAATATAGTAGTAGTAATTAAAAAACGGTATGAGGAGAACGGAAATCATAATCGAAAATATTGTTATTGCCGCATATGTACATACGTGTATATACATACATATGTACTATTTTCGATAATGGGGCAAATACATATCGCTTGCTTAGTCAATTCCTTTATATATATATATTTATATAAGAGTATATAATATGGTATATAGTATATAGCATTTCAAGATATATGTGTCAAGCTCTAGGCGGGTCGTGTCGGTATTATGTAGAGAGTAGAAAGGAGGTTATATATTATATATACTGTATGTACTGGATGCTTTCGCACAGAATGTATCATATATTATATATTAAAGGTAGCTTAAAAAGAGAGTCTTGCTTTTGATACGGTCAAAACATGCGCAAACATTTTTACAACTCACTATATGGACTGGAAGAAAATCTAAGAAGTACCGCTATATGATTTATTTATTACAATCGTTTTGGTTTCAATTATTATTATTTTTTTTTTTTTGTATTGATTTAATTGAATGTGTGCCAATTTATATAAAAATGCTGGACGAAACAAGTGAGAGTTCGAATTGTATTGAAGTTTTACAAACCGAAAATCAAACTGTGGTGTGAATATAAAATGAAAATAAAACAAGAAACTTGTATAGCATCTAATTATAAGTATTGCATTATTTTTTCAGCTTTAATACCCACATGACATCTGGCTAAAAGAGTCATTTATTGATAAATATTATATTATTCACCATAAATGTCATATGAGCATACAGTTATTATTGATTCAGTTCTCTGATTCGTTTAGATTTAATTTTTATATTTTACATGCTTCCGATTCGGCTTGGTTTGGGTTTAGTTGGTGTCATTATTATTAGCATGATGCGTTGGCTTGCCTAGACTTAAGCTTTTGAGCACTAAAGATTGCGGGAAACTCAATAGCAAATCGACAGAACTAAACACAAAGTAATATTAAATATAGGACATTGGCCTGATCTCACTCTGATCCTTTCTTGGTTTGTAGTTGTAATTTATATAATTGTTTTTGCATTGCTTATACGATACACCTACTCATCGTGTTCTAAATGTTAAGTATATACATATTGAACTCGAGACTATGGCATTGTCGGTTGTCGGTTGGATCTATTGGAATGCAGTGTCTGGTATTATGGTGCAAAATTCGATCAAAAAAAGTGCTCTCTATTCAAACAAAAAAGGATAAATAATTTAAAAAAAAAATCCATAAATTTGTATAAAAAAAAGACAACAACTCATCGTTCAACAGGCGCAAATGCAGTAACATACAAGTTTCCAATCGGTTCTTGTAAGAATGATATATAAACCTTATGGCAATAATGCAGCTGAGTCTTTACATAAGTCGATTATATAACGAAATAGTTGAAATGCAAAGGCCTAATGATATGTTTTATTTCAGTCTTCTCATATAAATAATATAGATGCAATTTAACGTTACATTTTTTGTATGTTCACTTTAAGCTGCTTTAGTTTATAGTATTTAATATTTGTTTCTATATATTTTCTTTACTAGTAGTCTTGCTTTTTTAGTTTTTCTCTGGCCACAAGGAGGGGGATTTGGTTTCCCTCTGGCAGGGTGCTTCCGGTTCCTCTGTGTGGTCAGCCCTTTTTTTGGACCTGTATTTGCTTTGTCTCAGCGTTCTAACATTATTTTTAAATTATTTATTATTCCCCTGAAATTTCGCCTTGTGCGGAGGTTACAACTGAGCTGGCCTCAAAGTGAGGGAAATGCTATTCTTATTGGCCAGATTCACACTTCCTTCCAATATCTTTCTGGGCTTCCGGGTGCTCTATAAGGCTCTAAGGAAAAGCTTTTCTTTGCACTCTAATTGCAATCAGAATAAAATTTCTTCAAAAGAGAGACAAAATAGCAAAGGGTCTACAGTGAGGCAACTTCTAAAGAACCATAAGCGAGGAACAGCTTCCGATTGGTCCCTGATCCCATGGAAAGAAGGTGTGATTGTGGTTGGCTATCTAGTGAGTTAGTGTTAAGCGAAACATGACCGTGGCATTGCAGTTGCTGTGTTCATCTACTGACGGATAAAGAGTGGGGTTTACTGGAGTTTTGTATTTAATTTGTTGAAGTTTTGTTGTTGTTTTTATTGTTGTTGTTGTTGTTGTGTAGTGGGTTTTGCGGGCTTATTTATGCAGGCTTATGCTGGATCCTAGATATACATATGCTCATTCCTAGGCGAGTAATATGTACACATGCCTCTAGCCGAGAGAGAGAGAGAAAGTAGTGGTGGTACAAGAGTAGTTAGTAGCAGACGCAAAACGTGTGAGAGAGAGAGAGAGATGAGGAGGAGCTTAAAAGGCGGAAAGCAAAATCAAGCGAGAGATAGATTAGGTATAAATATATTTAAGTATATTATATACCGGCTCCTCGACTGCCGTCGGGCTATATTTACGCTCGTCATCGTCATCTGGCTTCTTCCGCTATCATTGCCCATATCATTTATGTATTGTTTTACGGTACCACCATATCATATTATTGAATCAATTTACAATTTCAGAGTTTTGAGTTTCGGGTTCGGATTCGGATTCAGATTCAGATTCAAAAATGGTCAAAACAGCCAATTGATCGTTTGTGTGTGTGTGTTGTGCACAGAAACAGGATAACAGATAAAACATTTGATTATTAATTACTTGGGTGTACTTTGGTGTGTAGACTCGATCGCTATGTGTATTTGTAGATGGAGAGATTATGGATGAGCCCCTCCCTGACTCTGCCTCGTGTTTTTATTTTTATATTTTATGTCATAGATACTAATCTTTAACCTGACACATTAAGAATTGGAGTTGCGGTTCGGTTCGATGACGTTGTGTGAAATCAAATTGCAAACCTCTATAAATATATATATGTATGTATATATGTCTAGGAATCAATATACTTACAGAATACCAGAGTATCAAGAGTGTAAGAATTTCTGGTTTTGGTCGAAACTACTAGGAACGCACATACGCAAACACTCGAGAAATAAAATACGAACTGATTCAACTCTACCGATATAGTGTGTATATATAGGAGTATAGATAATATCGACTTCTACTGTCATTACTCTTTATAGTATTTTTGTAACTTTGTAGAACACTGAATTTCGAATGCAAATGCGAGTCAGACTTCATCCCAATTGGGTTGCTACCAATTGACGCTTCCAATTGGGGATGTCTGGCGAAAGAAAACGTCCAATACGATATATCGACAGAAATATAGCGTTTAATATCAGTGGAAAATATTAAAAACAGGAATATAACAAAATATTGCATTTAACGTTAAAATAATAAAATATTTCCTTGAATCCTTACATCATAAAAATAAATTGTCTAAAATCAAACAATAAAATATATAAAGAATATCGATTTAAAGTTTCTAGAAATTTAATATTTTAGAATGTCGGGGTGCATTTATGTCTAAAAATGTTGATAAACTAATAATAAAATATTGTAATAAAATTTAGCTTTTTAGCTCAAAGCTATCATCATCTGGGTTTTGATACATCAAACAATATAAGGTTTTCCCAAATATATTACAACGCTAAAATGTCGATATATGTAAAGGCCTTTGCTTCCAATATCAATACCAGATCGATATTATCCGCCATCCCTACTTCAAATCCAAATATTGTATATTAAATTCGACTTGAGAAACTTAGGCATTCCCGTCTGATAGAAATTTGGAATTTCGATTGATTCCGAGAAGAAGAGCTTTCGCCAGGATATCTCAGATTGAATTTATAGTGTTCACTATGTGAATATACTTGAGTATGCAAGGTGTGTGTTTTAGTTACTAATTCTGGTTACTTGTCTCACATACAAACGGGCATGTATGTGCTCAACATATAGTATAAGGTATTATTATTAGGTATTGGTATATACAAATGTGATAAACATGAGGTTGCATATAAAATTAATTATATACCTCCTTCCAGTTCTGCGCGTATTTTTGTTCGATTATTTTAATAACAGTACAGTTTTTTTTATTTTATTTTTTTTTGTTGTTATTAATATTATTTTTGTTTGTTGTGTTATTCATATTCAATCGTATGAGAAGAGAAATCATAATATCACATATTTATTTCATGTCATATAAATGTTATTTAGATTATTTTGTAGCAAGAGTGTTTTTTGTTTTAGGTTTTGGCATTCGCTTAAATTGTGTGTGCAATTATTGTTCTGAATCAGCTATTCAGATTCCCCTCTCCCAGTCTGTTTAATTTTAGCTTAGAGTTTCCAATTGATCGGTGTGAAAGAGATTTTGATTGAAATAGAACCGATAGATAGACAGGTGTCTAGACTTAGGCTTAGTGCTAGGTAATGAACACACAGAACATTGAATCAAAAGAAGAGGTTAAATCAACAAAAAATTAAGGTCTGCCTGCTCTTAAATACTGATTCCTGACTCCTGACTCCTGACTGTCTTTGAGCTGAGCTCCTGAGCTGCTGCTCTCTGCTTCTGGGACTCTCCTACTCAACTGGAGAGTAGTTGTAGTCGGAGGAGTTGTAGTTATAAATAGTACTGTGTAGGGGACAACAGAGATGTAGTGGTTGGGTGGCTTACCGGCATGCCCGAGTCAATCTGGCCGAACCGCGTGCTCCGCCACGATTCCAGGATGAGGAAACCTGCATAGATTTTACCAACTGAGAGCTTGCCCTTGTTCAGCTGATCGCTCGGCGGCACCAGCAGGTTGAGCATCTTCTTTGCCTGCAGTGGCCAAATGTTGGTGATCGTCTCTCGCAGCTCCATGTCCGCCTGGTCCATCTCCTCAGCTGTTTCGAAAGGATATTTATAGGATAAGTAAAGATGTTTGATATGTATTAATTCCTTGTCCCACTTCCGATTGCAGGAATATTAATTAGTTGGAGAATATCAAGTCGGAACTGGGATCAGGAATTATTATCGGTGAGTTACGTACGCGCTCGCATTTTAATGCTAAGATTCTCCCGAATGAGAGCGAACAACGTTGTGGTGAACTGGACTCTCAGCTCGTCATCCAGTGGCATATTCATGCGGATCAGCTTCTTGTAGGCCAGTCGGTTGGGACACTTGTTGCCGAATCCCAGCGGGGGATCCATATTCTTCAGCATGTCGTACATTTCGGTATAGTGTATCTTTCCACTAGTTTTTTGCCCCAAGAACACACAGTTAGAATTAATTCGGTGGTGCTGTGGTGCTCAGATGGATCAGACCAATCCGAGATCACTTGAGGTATCGCTATAGTCGAGACTAGTTGCCGACTATGAGGCAGCACCCGGCATTCGGTGATCTCCGCTTGCCGGATTGCTGCATTTCGTGTGCATCATCGGCCTAGCCGAGGACATGCATGGGCTTTAACACAAATCGGATAAGTCTGGGGGCAAGGCAACTCCATGCATGGACAAATATACAAAATATATTGATTTAAAATAAGAAGTTATCATCCTTCCGGGCTTCTTTTAAGGCTCAAGTATGAGTCAAATACGACCAAATAATAATCGTTTAATATAAGGACTTGTTTGCTCTTTGATTTCTTGCTCGAATGAGACGGGAAAGAAGGATCATGAATATATCGATATAGAAATCATAATCGAAATAAAAACGGTAAGGAAACGTGACTTGACTAGTGGTTGTGTGTTCTGTGATTACAACATATATTAAACAGATAATTACGTCGCATTTGGATCATATTCCGCCCATATGCGCACAAACTCGTCCAAGTGATGGGCACCCAATATGCTGGAGTCCCTCGTTAGATAATCAAAGTTATCCATGATGACGGCGACGAACAGATTCAGCATCAGGAAGGAGCAAAAGAATATAAACGATACGAAGTAGGCGTAGGCCAGCGTCGATCCGCAGTATTCGCCAGGTGCCTTCTCGGCGTCCTCGTCACAGGCCTTGCCCTTGAGGCAGGCCAGCATGATGTTTGGCCAGGCCTCGCCTGTTGCACACCTGATGATGGTCCGGTCGAAAGGGGCGTTGTGTTGGTGGGTACGATAAACAATAGCGTTAATTAATTAATTATAGCGAGGATCCAGTTGATCTTTTTTTTCTACATTTAGCTTGTATATATAGTAAGGTTATATAGCTCTAAATCTAGGCATGATTATGCGGTAAGGATGAAGTGTGCACTTGATGAGTATGAAGTATGGATTGGGCTTGGGTTCTATAGGTATTTACAAATAGTACAAATCGCACAGATCGTACAAGTCGTACAAGTGTATATACATAACATATATAGGGGGTTAGAGAGAGATCGGTACCGAATATAATAGGTAAATATGCTTGATATGATTGTATGATTCTTCTTTCTCTTTGATTTTTATATACTTCTATGGCAAGACTACATTTTTTGTTTGTTTTTAGAATATAAAATTAGAAATTAGCCAATTTTAAATCAAGATATTATTTGAAATTTAACTGTTTTCGATTGTGCAGCATTTACTTTACCAAGGATAACATAGGAAAAGGGACGCGGGCCCTGGTCTCTGTTGAATTATTAATAAAAAGCCATTAAGAGCGGCTTGCGCTACGCATCTTACTACTATTTTAAGCAACTAACTGCACTCGGTGGATACTGCACAATCGAAACCATTTTACTCGACTACTAACTCTATAAAAATATGTAGTTACGTTCGGTTAGCCCGGACAGATATATATATATATTTAATACCAATTCGTTTACAGACTATAATCCATACCTAGAGGCATGTAGCTAGTAAGATGAGGGGCAATGCGATGAGGGGCGGCTGATTGAGACCACAGATTGAATTACATATACATACAGACATACATCAACCGGCGTTCTATTAACTTAACTATCTGATAACTTGAATATATGGTAAGTATATAGAGATATATAGAGTATACATCGGTTCTAGGTCTAGGTTGTATATAAACTATGGCATAAATAGTCAGTAATACTGTATGGAACGGTTGAACACTTTCATTGAACTTTCTCAACTGATTAACTGCATTAACGAAAAGTGCACAACTTTGGCAAATCAAGCTTCGCTCAAATGTAATTTTAGTTTTAGATATATGTAGTTCTACAGGTTGGTAAATACATAGGTAATACATATATATAGTAGATTCGTATATGCCGGTTTTGTTGCAACATATGGTGTCCACACAACGCTAGAACTCAATCTACGCTTACACCAAAGGTACCAAAGTAATGTAAGTAACTATTGTTAAGCAAAACGAATAAATGTACGAGGACGAGTACGAGTACGAGAGTATGTATGCTTAAAGTCGATTCGGAGAGCTGATTGGTGGCTGTAGTTGAGTCACGGATTTACCACAATTTATGTTCCGATCAACCTCGATGAGGCCTCGAAAGAAAGTGCTATATATAATATATAATATATGTCGAACTAGAAACTAGGGCTTTATATGTATGTACTCTCCCTCTCTCTAAGAGATATCCGAGTATCCAGTTCTAAGTAACTCTAGTTGTAGTACCTTCCCTTCCACAGGTGCTAGTCACCCTTCTAAAGAGATCCGGATCATCGCTAGGCTAAGTATATATATTGTAGTATATGTATAGAGAGTTCTAGATCGCGCGGAGAAGAGCTATTTGGATAGTGGTATAAGTTAAATTATTCTAACTTGAATTATATTATTATGTAGTATAAACTATTAAACTTAATTACTGAGAGAGTCGAAACAATATGCATAAGGCTGTAGAGTTCTATGTGGTGGGGGTTACGTACCTGAATAGCAACATGACGCCTTGAATAAATGATTGGAAGTTGTTGTGCCTAGTAATGGAATTTTCCACTGTACCTAGTTTGATATTCCCGAACACCTATGCACGGATTCAAATATATATTCGGGTGGTAAAGAATGCATTTTGATTATTGGTTCATTTTTGTATTTTGGAGCCTGAAATGTTTACACAATATAATTTGGTAATACACATTACACACATCCGCCTCTTAAAAAAAAACTATTCTTCGCCAACTGTTATATCCTGGGACCCCCAAATAATCCCCCTCAAAAGTTTATTCCTGACACCGCCGGAATCCGGATGATAATGTGTTCTTATACATGTTAGTGGTTATTTGTTTGGGGATTTTTGCAACGCTAAAACTCTATGACAGGCTAGTTCTTTTCGTTTAAAAGTCAAAATTAGCTGGAAATCATAAGGAAAGCTTACGGAACTCGGTATATACCAATTATCAGTAGGGAAAATTTGCATTTTTATGTCGGTTACCATTGAAAACAGTTTATAGAATGCTTAAAACACGATTAGATATAAATCTTATGCAACTAGCATTGATCAAAAATAAAAGATTGAACAAGAAACTCTTAAAGTGCATTGAAACAGCAAACACGGCATATGATTATACATTTAAATAACATCTTTTAAGCGAAAATCATTTGAATATGTATATTTTAGGTAGTGCCTGATCTATAAAGACCATTTATAATGGATTCAAACTGAAGAAAATAACGAAACAAACATTTCGTTGCCTGGAAGGCCAATAAGAAAACTTAAAAGTTTCTTTTAATTTAAATATTGAACAATTTTGAGAATTAGCAGGTTAATTAATTTCATCTTTCTCCTTCCCTAACACAGAGTTTTATTTTAATTTTTGATAACCGACTGGAACACAAACATCCAGGAACCAAAAATACTTAAGATAAGCGCATCTAGATACAACATTTAAAAATTATGGACTAAGCTACGTTCATGAGTCCAGCCAGAATATGGAGACGGATAATACAGAAACCAAAAAAAAAGTACGAATTTCAAGTCTCAACTAATACGATTCAAAAATAATTATGTATAACTCCAAGAAACTTGCTAACGCATTTACGGATTCCTTCATAATATTATAATATAGATTGCAACCATGAATTCTTGATGATTGAGATGCTTTTTAAGAGATATATAAATGGATTCCCTGGGGTGAAATTACGAGATATGTTACAGCAAAGGCATCGCATCCAGAGGGAACTTGCACGAGTAGGAAGCTAGAAAAGAGTAACTTCTCTTAGGGGAAGAGAAGGTTCCAAATCTCGTGTAAGCCCACTCCCATTCGATGCGATACTTCGGGTTGCGATTACTATAGTATATTATATAGTAAGTATGATGCATAGTATAGAGGTGACTGTAGGTTGTACCAGCTGTTTGGAATTACTATTTTATGTTATGTTACTTTTCACGTTTACCGGAAGAGCAGCATGATTCCACCGGAGAACGACTGGAAGTTATTGTGGCGGTTGAGTTGCGTGTCCGGATCATACTTTATGTTGCCGAAAACCTTTGTGGTTTGATGTAAATTGAATTGCATTGCATTAAATTCCATTAAAGTCCAGCAATAATCGTGGAGTGTCCCCCCTTAACTATGATATTTACTGATCAAAAAAGCGAGCTAAGAAAACTACAGGTACACCCTTTGATGTTCCCTAACTCACATCCGCACTCTATGTGGATCTTCTGGTCCTATTTGTGTGTGTATGTTTATATAGATAGAATGTGTTTTTTAACCGGCAGACTTACCTGCATGCCAATAATGGCGTATATAAAAAATAGCATGGCTATAAGCAAACAGACATAGGGGAGTGCTTTGAATGATTGTACAAATGTCCACAGGAGGATGCGTATTGTGTAGCCTTGACGGAGTAATTTGATAAGTCGCGCCGCACGAAACAGGCGCAGGAAGCCGACGTTGATTGAGTTCGACTGTAAAATATTATTGGCCAAAGTTGGTGTTGGAGTTGTTGGAGTTGGTCGAGATAGTAGTTCGAGTTGTTGGAGAGTTGTCAAAGTTGGAATAGAGTCAAAAGAAACAAAAGAGAGAGAGAAAACAGAACAGATAAGGATACGGAATTAGAGTGGTTGCGGTGGTCCCCGTCTTAAGATACGGGGGATCCGATGGAGCTCGGCTTCGGATACGGCTTCGCCATCGATCTACGGATTCGATGCATTCCAATCTAAACTATCGGTTAGTATAGCACGTTCAGTAAGTACGTGGTTAGTAGTAAGTAGTAAGTAGTAAGTAGTAAGTAGTTAGTAGTGCAGTTAGGCACAGTTAGTTAGGCACAGTAGTAGTAAGTAGTAATTAGTAAGTAGTAAGTGGTAGTAGTTCTAGTAGTAGTATAGGTAGAGGAGGTTCATACATACAGAGTAGTGACAGAGATTCTGTTAGTTAATTGTATAAATTTTAATTACCGATATACATAACGTATTTAACTGGCAAAAACTATTTTCGCTCTATCAAAAAATAAAATAGATGGATGACAATCCAAATGGAATTATACTCATTACTATACAGTTGCGAACGAAATGCTAAACAAAAACTTTTGTCTTTTTTTTTCAACCATTTGTACAATAAATGCAAATAATCGAGTTTCTGGTCAACAAAAATTTAGTCAAAAACTATTTTTAATTATTAAATATTGTTAGTATTGGTTGTTTATCTTCTCTGTGCGTGGCGTTTGTGTCTGGGTATTTTTTGTGTCGGTGTTGTGTCTGTTTTCTTCAGTGTTAGCTATCAATATTATCACATCAAAAGATAATGATTTGTGCGTGTGACAACAATCTGCCAAAATACTAATTGATCAAAAATGTACAGAATTTGAAAAATCGAATTTTTATCCTCTAAGAAGGAAATTTTCGAAAGCAATTTGAACGTGCGTATGGTTTTTTTTTTGCTTTTGGTTTTGTCTAAACTAAACTTTTTTGATTAATGGTTGCAAGCGGAGGTTGCCAGGTTGCGTGTTCTAGGTACACAATGTAAAATTCTTTTTATATGGCCTAGGTACACGCGACAGTACAGCAGTTGTAAGGTAAGGTACTCTTTAAATTTAGATAAATTTATAAATCAATCTGGACAATATTGTTGTTACTCAATCAATGTGCTTGGCGTGCCGTGATTTTCTTTTGCAGTCAGTGGTGCAGGTACAGGTACGGGTAGATGGGTACAGGTACAGTAACAGTTACACGGGTACACTGGGAGAGCAGTTCAGTTAACCGTAACTAACGGCGCCGCCTTCACCGATCCGTCACCGCTTCGAAGATGAGGTCTTTGGCCAAAATATTTTACACATCAGCTTTTTGTTGCCTTTATATATTTTATATATATTTTTTCTAGGCGCATGGACGGGTGCATCCCCCTGAGGCATGCACCCGCACATCCGCGTGCCCTTTTTGGGGGAGCAACTTCGCTGACTTTTAGGACGCATACCGCCTCACCGTGGCCTCCATTTGGCTTTCACACAGTGCAACATGTTCTTGAAATTACATACTATTTTGACTATATATATATATATTTTGCATAGGTACAGTACTTAAATATGGGTTTTGCGTAGTATATAGATATATATACTTAAAGTTAGAGAGTGAGTGGAGGAGACGAGAGTATTTGACTACAAAGACTAGGGCGGATATAATGGATATACATAGTTTGGATGTGGCTATGTGGGTTGAAGCAAGATATCGAGAGGTGGCGGCACCTCTAGGTGGTGGCACCCTTGGTGAGGTGACGTGGAACGTGGAACGTGGAACGTGTGTGTTAATGAAGGTTGAACAAACTCGCGTACTCTGGCGTGGGCGTGGAGTGGAAGTGGAAGTGGAAGTGACTTCCGATTCTGTGGATTCTGCGGTCGAGATATATATATAGATACATATGTGGGCGGGATAGGTAAAAGATATATCTATCTGGGAGACTGGGTTAGAGCTAAAGAAAGGAAGAGAGAGATAGAGAGGGTGTGGATAATGAGGCATGTTTCCACGCTCTTGTCGCTATCGAAGATGGGACGCACTTAAGGTGACTTGACTGCTCTATTCCAACCCCGCAAATCGACTATATAGTAAGGGGGATGTGGAAGAATATACACACACACACATATTTTTATAGTAAATAGTAGTAAAATATACAAGATCTGGCCCAACTCGATCTAAGTTGAAGGCTGAATATATAAGATATGCATATATGGCTAGCTAGCTACGAGTAAATACGTAGAAAGTGGACGAGAACAAAGGAGAGAAATTTCAATCTACAGATGAATTCGATTTGTACACAAAATGAGATCAATTATCGACTTGATCCTGAGAATAAGAGGTATTAAGAATGGAAATTACAGTAGTTGGTATTAGAAAACATTCCGGAGAAACGGGTTAAGCTAAAATTGTTTCGGTTTATTTTTGAGTTGTAAATAGTCCAAAAACACATCGTAGATCGTCGGTGTTTGTTTTTGTTTATGTAACTGTTGTTGTTGTTGTTGTTGTTGCTGGAGTTGGAGTTGGAGTTGGAGTATCTGTAGCTGTTGTTGTTGTTGTTGTAGTTGTTATTATTTTTTAGTAGTTTTGTTAGTTGAGAAAGTGTGGAGTAGAAGTAGAAAGCTTGTTAGCATAGATTTGTTTACTTACATCCTGTTAGATCAGAGAAACCATGTTCAAGGAATTTTTGGATTTGTTTTAAGACAAATCAATGTGCACATAATTCATATACCGCATTATGAACGATTCAATTCGATTCATTTTCGATATTCGATTTTCGATTTTCGATTTCATTTCGTTTGACGTTTCAATCATTGTTGTAGTTGTTGTTGTAGAGTGGTTGGTGTTGTTGAATTTATCATTCAGCAGTTTTGTTTTCGATTGCAATCAGATATCGGATCGGATATATAGGTTCGTCGTAATTTACAGGACGAATAAAAACAAGGAAATGTTCATAATTTTTTTTTTTTTTTTTGTTTAGATTTTGTTTTTCATTTTGCAGATTTTATGTATGCGTATCATCACAGGTCGGTGTTATGGTCAAACGAAATTCGTTGGGCGGCGTTCAAGAGATTGGTTGTTGTTTTTGGTTTAAAATTTTCATTTTTTTTTTTTTGAAAAATAAAGAAATAAGTAAAGTAGAGTTGAAAAATTAGTAGCACAAATTTGAGATAGCAGAGCTGCAGCTTCTAACAGGTATACAAAGATAGATCAAGATCAATATCAGTAAGTAGAGTTACATAGTTTTCTATGTTGTTGGTGTGTATATATCTCGGAGAGTGTGTGTTGTATATCAATAGTGTGTCGCTGTTCTAGTTTCTGTTTTTATTGGTAACTAATTTACTTGAGTAGGTATTTCTGTTTGGGAAGTTTGCTGAGCAAGGTACTAAATATCGAGGCTTCTATTCGCGCAGATCGACTTTCGCTAGACAGACTATGCAGACGTGTGGCAGCACACACGGGTGGAAAATGTATTATACGGAACTGAAAGATATCGCCAACTGAAAATACATCGGGACACATAAGGAAATAAGGCTTATAAGGGGGGTAGTAAGGTAGTAAAGGCATTGATTGACGAAATGAAATGCGAAAACCGAGCGTTACCTCGCGCGCACGCACATGCCATTAGTTCGATCGCGAACTGAGGCATCATCCTCTTACCTCGCCTTAAAGGGGGCCTGGGGCCAGGGGCCAGGGGCCAGGAGCAGCCTCTCGGGATTACATTTTACGGATAACTGATATCTGACGTGGAAAACAGCCAAGCCGGGCAAACGGCATTGAAACTCTCAAGCAGTTTAAAGAATTGGATATACTTATTATAGGCGTGATAAAAGCTGAAGCAAACTGAAAGGATCAAAGGATCTCCGAGTGCATTCATTCAACGCACATATGTATGTCTGTGATCGAGTGTGAGCATGTGTGTCAATGTAAGGATGTGTTGTGTACTGAAATGTGGCATGCAGCAGCTGAAACAAAAGCCAATCTCAAAAGCCCAACAGGTTGGCTGGGCCCAACTACGTGGTTGCAATCATGGGAGTGAAAGATGTGAGCATCGCAAAAACTGACGGGTGTCGGTGATAGGTGGGGTGGTTTTCTTAATTTATATATATTTTTCTTTTGGGGGGTTGCGTGGTGGTGGGAGCAGGCCGAAGCAAATTGGAAAGTCATCCAAGTGACCTAAGGTAGAGAAACTACTGGCAGAACCTGCGAAAACATTACCCAGAAAGAAACTAGCGGGAACAGGCGAAGAGAGCAGAGATGGAAACTGGAGGATGGAGCATGGACTATGGTAGTGGTGGTGGTGGTGGTGGTGGGGGAGTCTCGGAAGAAAGACCACACAGTGTTGAAATCATGCTTTCGAAAAGTCAACGTTACGAATGGTTTTAAAAGCTCAACAGAAATCGATAGGCGGTATATAGAGAAATGTTATCCATTCTGAGCCATCATTAAGTACCTCGCTTGGTGACTTCGCTGCCCAATCGAATCTAAATATAAATTTACGATCGCAGAGCTCGTTGGGGACGACTACTTACAGTTACCGATAGACGATAGCTCACACAAAGGACCTCAGCCGAAGCGCAAACGATGACAATGCTGCTGCCTTTGGTATTGACTCCGGGTTATCGAAGCATTATATCGAGAGACTGTCCTCTTTCTTAAATTGCGCATGTGTGGTCTGTCTTAGGTGTGTGTCTCAGGCTTCGTAAAATAACACACATTTCATGGGAAGAATTTGAGAAACTGAGTCCTTTGGGTGCCGAAAGAGGAGGGAGCTGTGCACGCCCCATTTTGGAGATTTTACGAAGCCTGCCTAGTGTAGTATGTGCTTGGGCATGCCAGTGTGCCAGTGTGCCAGTGTGCTGCTTTTATGGCCATGATTATGAGCCTTGGCGAGTTTTTAATGTGTGTGTTTTTTTTAATTTTTTTTTTTTTTTGTTGTGAAAGTGAAAATGGAAGGCATTTGTGGTTGTGTTCAATTGTCAAATTGCGAGACCGTTAGAACCGGAAGCAATCCATGCGTAACGTAAATCAAAGGGAAACTGGTGGAAATTCAAAACCGAAGAAAAGTTGCATGACTTCGAGTGCAGCCAGAGTCACTCTTAGTTAAGGGAAAAAGTTTGATTTCTTTTATGTTCTCCTGATTGAGACAAGGGGACAATAATTCGTACTTTTATACTCTCCTTTTATACTATTTGTCTTAAAAATATTTGCTCTACTTCTTTTATTGAAACTTTACCAAAATACATCATGTTCTGTGTCTTTCTTTTAAGTGAACTAACTAAATTCATCTTGGAAAAAGCTCGGAGCTTTAGATTAATTTAAATATCTTAAAGATACGTCAAGACTCGTAATAATTCTAATTTTAATATTACAAATAATTACTTAAACCTTTTCGATTAAATGATTTTGATCATAAAATAAATATGGGCTACGCATAAAAAATCGTTAAATTACACAAAATTCCTAAACATAAACAGTCACTTAATATTTAAAGCTAAAGACATTCATGTTTACACTTCATGAGACTGCTCACAGGAATGACTCTTCATCTACTTGGGCTCCTAATCTCTGCTATGGAATATTTACGCACATGGGATCCATTGGTAAAATAAAAGTTCATTTAGAGTTAATTTTTAATACAAACATAAAATTATACAAAAAATACTAATCATATTTAACTTTAACTGTCTTTAAACATCGTTAGAGATTTAATAACAACTAAAATGGTAGCCCATTGTGCCAATGGATCACCCAGTTTATATAGAAATCTTTCGGACCATCTTCGTTGGACATCCCACCTTGAATTCTTCAGATAAGGCTATATATATGCACGCAACTTTTTACAAGACTCTGAGACAGACAGGAGTTAATAATTAAATGGTGACCATAGATACAGATACAGATTTACAGATACAGATTTACAGATAGATAGAGAAAGAGAGAGAGATAGACACGGTAGCAAGTACAAATCGCAATGTTGTGTGCTATGCAACGTAAAAATATTCAAATATTAAAACCATACTTTCAAGAATATCTCAAAATATACGCAAATGTGAAAATTAAAAGCCAATGGTAAAAAAACTAAGCAATTACGGTGAGAACAGAACAACTAATTAAAGGTGAATCAATTTATATATATTATATTATAATATATTTGCTTTCAACTGGTAAATCAAAACTAGCTCGAAATCATAACATAACAGAGAGATGGGGAAGAAAAAGGCTCGAATTTGAATAATAATAATAAGCTTGTTTAGTGGAAGGCAATTACTTAGCGGCTTAAGCTGGAGAGATAGAGATCTAAGTTCTTTGATCGTTTACACATCGAAAATTGTTTTGGATAAATGCAAAATCGGTGTAGGATAGTGTTTCGTACTTACATCGTGCTGCTGGTTGTGTCGGTTGTTGGTTGTTGTTGTACATGTAGTTGTTGTTGTTGTTGTTGTAATTGTTGTTGTTATCGATGAATTTGTTGTTGATGATGAGAGAGAGAGGAGAAAGCGTACACACACACGCCACAAACGGGGATGTTATGTGTGTGTGTGCGCGCACGCAAAATGGACGCATGTGTATGTATACGTGTGTGTGTGTGTGCACAGGTGTCGAACATACACATACACATGCAGATAGAATTTGATTGATTGATTGATTGATTGTTGTTGGAATGATGAACAGATTCGATTCAATGATGTAAAATTTCATCAAAATTTTGGTTGATTTCGATTTCGATTGAATTGTTTTTTGTTTTGTTTTTGGTTTTGTTTTTCGTTTTGTGATCGATTGATTGGTTGATTGGTGATTGCGATTCCATTTTTCGATTGATTTCGATTGATTCGTTTCAATTTGATTTGATTTGATTCGATTTGGTTTTGGTGGTGATTCAATAAATAGGTTTGATTCAAGTTAACATTTTGCATATAATCGTTTGAGTTGGAGTTCGAGTTTTGGGTTATATATAGTTATATGTCGTATACAAATTTGGTGATGAATTGGTGGCAGTGGTGGTTGTGGCAGTGATGGATCGGTTGTGGTTGTGGTGGAGGTGAGCAAGAGAGACATATATATATATATATATTATATAGAGTTTTGTTGCACATTCATTGCATTTTGTATTTTGTATTTTGTATTACACAGATGTTGTGATCGTATTATTGTTTGTGTTGATATGTTATCGTTGTTGGGATATTGATCGAATTCGAATTGGAGTTCGAGTTCGTTTCGAATTCCGATGTGGCCAATTGCAAGAGATATACAGATATGTTTAGACGATATTTTGTGTGTGAGTGTGTGTTATATAAAGTTACACAATTGTTCAGATGTGTGCATGGGTTTTATCGGTTTGTTTGTATATATATATATATTATATATTGCGTGAGTGATTATTATATATTTTATATGTAATTTATTGTTTTTTTTTTTGCATTCATCGAAATATATATTTGATTTGGATTGATTCGGATTGGGTTTTCCCGATTTTTGCAAACCACGTTTGGTTTTTGGTTTTCGTACATAAATAAATATGGAAAAGGAATTTAAAAAAAGAAATATGATTATTAATTTCTGGATTTTGTGATGTTTTTTTGTATGTTCTTTTTTTTTAATTTGTGTGTGTTTTTGCGATATTAATAAATAAAAGTAAATTTAGGTAACTTTTTTTATGTAAAACGATAATAATAAATAACTGTAAAACATTTGGGTGTATCTGTACTTTTTTGCGATCTGTGCATAGTGCCTAACCCCGCGACTCTTGTGTTCTTGCTATAAATTGTTAATATATGATATATATAACTTAACCCTAAATGGTTGCCCCTGGAACTATACAACAATCTTACAGAATTTCCACCATATCAAGTAGTGAAAAATACTCGTTTTAGCATAAAACCCAAACTGAATTACTTCATCAAAAGCTTGTGATTGTTTAGTTAAAAAAAAAAACTTCTCCCTTCATCTTGATATTTATCTGGATTCCTGAATGTTGTTGTTGTGCTTGGAAAATACGTATCTCATCAGCTGAAAAAGATACGTGTTTATGTACCTAATTTTATAGCGTGAACTTTGTTATTTCATACAGACATAAAAGTATAAATGAGATACATATAGAGACATACGCATTGGGGTATTTCAAATATGTACATATATATGTACTTGATAAACATTCGCTTATTTTTCTCTGCGCTTCTTCAACTCTTTGATTGCTGTGTGATTCTGTAGACGTGTTCGGTGTTAAAGTTACAGTGTATATTCATATCTGGGCAAAACAAGGAGCTAGAGATACGTGTGTCTGTAGTATTCAGTTATTAATTACATTATAGTTTGTCTTGCATAACGGCCTACAGAAATCGAACACAACAATAACATGTAGGTTTGCTCTGAGTCGTGTATTGGCAAGCAACTGATAATTACCCCAAATTCCATCCACAGTGCATCCACAATGCTGCCCAGAACGGTGATCAGATCGAATATGTTCCAGGGGTCCTTGAAGAAGTTCTACAATGCGGATTACATAGATGTATTATTGAATAAACTTGATCTTAATTAAATCACACAAGGAAATAACTTGGTTTCAAGAGCAACAGATAAATAAATTCCTTTCCATGATTATTTCTATAAATATTTAAATTTTTTGTTCTGTACAAACTCACCTTAACACCAAATCCAATGATTTTCAGCACAGTTTCCACACTGAACATTCCAGTGAATCCCATATTGATGTACTTCAGCGATTTTTCATACATGTCTCCTTGATTGTGATACTGTCAAAATGCAAAATATTATAATATGTGCATAACCTAAAAACTATAAAAACGGACTAAATGGAAGATGCATCCCTTGTCCAAGGGTATAACCATTATCTCCTCCGTACATTCATTAATAAATTCTATAGTTAACTTACCTTCATCATCAATAAGAGCGTATTGAATACAATCAGCATCATAATGAAGTACTCAAAAGGCGTTGAAACAACAATTCGCCAAACTTTATACTTGAAGGTGTTCCGATTTTTGGGCATATAACGCTCGAGAGGTCGTGCGCCGATTGTGAAATCGATACAGGATTTCTAAAGGGAAGAGAAAGGCAATAACAAAGATGAAATTTAATGCACAATAACCAGAACCAGAATTGAGGCCAATGTTTTTAATTCCATTTGAAGCAATTTTCAAGAGATTAGCTAAAAGGTTTTACATCAAATCTAAACAGCATCAGAGTTGCCCAAGAGCGCATAGGAAAATATTTGGAAAATGCAATTTTTACTGGACAAAACTATAAAACTTAAAATATTTATATAACTTTTCATATGCGCCATTGGCAAAGTTTGGCCTTGTAAACACACATCAATATCAATTATGAACATCGAACTGAACTACTTTGGTGTTAGTCTTGTCTCTTACAGTAATGAAAATATATCCCAATTTGGTTAAAGCAAACATAGAGGGGTTATCGGTAGGTATGTATATGTACATGGTGTTAAAGCAAAATAATAAATTCTACCCCCAATAATTAACGACAAATACATTCATTCAACACATGCCCCCGTTTCTTTTGGATGGTAATTTGCACTATCGAGGTTGGTCTAGGGGTAGATGGTATGTATGTATCGGGTTTCCCTCTAGCTCTAGTTCCGACCTAAGCCCCAGGATCTAGGTTTGAGCTACAAAATAATAAATAAACACTGCTTACAACTGGTGGGATGGATGGTGGGGTCTCCTCTAATGGCGGTTGCCTGGAGAATATGCTTATACTTACAATCGTCTCTGTTCGCGGGAATGGGATTGATGGGCAACGCGCGTTCGATCAACATTGGCAACTGACTGGACGACGATACTGATCGTTAAATATTCCCAAACGGAATGGGGGGAATATTTAAGGACTATCGTTTGTAAATTAAATATCTCTACTTTCCGGTAAATGTTCACTATTTATATCAACAACGAAATAAGTAATTACTTCTACTAACACACGAGAGATCAAACGATTCTCGGGTGCAGCTCTGCTCTATGGGGGGATAAGGGGGTTCTGCTGAGCAACTAGTGGAGTTAGTTAGGGTTCCCCGGGGGTTCCAAGTATCATATGGAACAGTCTAAATCTCTGACAGTGTATGTGGGGGTAGATAGGTACATAGATAGATGTGGAGCAGTGGTGCTACCACTGGAACGAAAGGCGGCAAGGCAAGGCAAACGTTCGCACACAGAGTAGCTACTGTAGGCAAGGGTTAAGCTTTAAGGGGATACACAATCTAGGTACGAGTATTGTACTAGGTGTACAGTTGTGTCTTGTACTTTGTACCCACGGTGTGGCGATGTCGTGTTCTTGGAACTTGTTCATGTGGATACGAGTTTGTAATGTTAGTTAGCAAGAGTATTTACGAGTTAGTGATATGTACGTGCACATTAATCAATCAATCTATTAATACATAAATTAGATTTTTAATTTATAATTTGGTTTTGTTTTTTTTTTTTGTTTTCTTTTGTTTTTTGTTTTTGAGGGGGTTTTGTTTTTACAAATACAATTAGCGGTACATTACACGAAACACACATATACATTTATAGATATACATATATATATAGAGATATATAAGCAGAGACAGAGAGATAGAGACAGAGATAGATGTGAGATCGGAACGACTCGCATAGGTTAACAACGGATGGAATGGTTTGGGTCTGGCTCACCTGGTTCTTGTCAATTTCACCATCTTGTAACTCAGCTTCGCCTTGCTCTTGAAACGTAATAATAATCAAGGCCACGAATATGTTGACGAAGAAGAATGGAAATACAATAAAATACACAATATAAAATATGGACATTTCGATCCGGAAATTTTGGATTGGACCCCTATCTTCATAAGTGGCAGCCATTGAGTGTTGCAAGACCCTATTGTTGCGTTATCGATGTGGATGTGGACGGACGTTGATTGGTTGATTTTTGCGGAAAAGAGGAGGCAGAAAATATTGGTTAGTTAAAATCTTTGATTCGACAGCTTCCTTCAGTTTGAGTGATCGATCACACAGATCGATCAGATTAGATCAGATAGAGGACTATTATAGCACTATAGACAACAGTTAAGAGAGAGAGGAAATATACATAGAGAGTATCTGGTTACAACAACAAAGTGGGCTTACTGTGGCCATCCCTCGCCGGTCTGGACGGCGAAGAGAGTCAGCATCGCGGCGGCAACGTTGTCGTAGTGAAAGGCACGCGGCTTCCACACCCTCAGCTCCTGTTTGGGCAGCAGCTCATCCTCCTCGTACTTGAAGTACGAGCCCCTTTGGTTTGATATTTTGTTTTGTTTTTTTTTTTGTTTCGGTTTTGGATGTGGTTCGATTAGGTTCGTTTATGGTGTTTGGTGGTGTTGGTGGTTTAGTTATTTGTGGATTAATTAGTAATTTATTTCGAGACTCAGTTGAGAAATTGACAAAACCGAAAAGGTACACACAAACCACTAAGAACGAAAAAAGGCAACGGCAACGGCAACGTAAATGAAAACGAAACAAAGACTCGGGACAAGAATCTAGAACTAAACGGAAATCAAATCGGGGATCAATGGGGATCGTTTTACGTTCTCATCAAAATTTCGTATTTAAAAATTTTTCATTTTCTTTTTTTAGTTGATTTAATGATTCAATGAGATTTTGTGAGGCGGTGAGTTCTTTTTTGTTTTCAGTTGTTTCTTTTGGCATGAGGTAAAGTCGAAAACTAATGGATACAATTTACAGTCAGACCTCGCTATAGGAACACATAGGGATGATGTTGCGACAATAAGATTAAAGCATTTCGTTGCACCATTAATAAAATAGATGCGCTCGGTGTGCCGTGTGCGTGCTGCGTGTCTTTTAGATGGATCAACATGAAGCGAGATAAGCGTTATATAAGGTGATATATATATGATGAGATTCATGAGAAGCAACTGCTGGTCCCTGGCAATATCCTCGAACGGAGTTGGGACACACTTGACTTTGAATTGGATTCCTGCGGCGGCCGAGAGATCGAAAGCGACACTCGGTACGGTCGGAATTTTTCAAGGCGTAAACAAATAAAGATGTTCGAAAATCTCTCCGGAAAAATAACTAAGAAAAATATATAGTATTTCCCTAAATCGCGCGACTAGTGCCGAAGAAAGCTGGTGCTTTTTTTTTTGTTCTCGGATGAATGGCGAGGACTGTGGGGCATTTCACGAGCGGTTCCCGTGTGGTTCGGCCCGTTGTCGGTTCGGTGATGTGAACAAAAAGCAGCTGCGCTCAAAAAGGAGGGCGATTTCCCACTCAATGGCGAATATGTAAGTATGTGTTGGGCGAACAGTGATGGGTAGCTTCCACTCGTATTTACTGTATTTTTTGTGGAAAAGTAAATATATTTCATTTCATTAACAATGAGTGAGAACCCGCCTTGAAAGCTGATTGTAATTATTTAACTAGGAACTTCTTCCCATCACTGACGACAACATTGGGCGGATGGATGGATGGATGGATGGATGGGCGGACATGAATGCATGAATTAGAAAGAGAGAGCGGAATGCAGGTGGACGTTTGGACGTTGGATGTACGTGTACATATGTAACTGGATTTTTGAGTAAATTTGATTTGGATTCGATTTGGTTTTTCTTTTGTCAATTAGGCAGGGCGGCAGGCGGGCCACACACACACACAGTTATTGCATACGAAGGCCAAACAGCTAAAACAAGCCGATACTCTGTGGTTACTTCATTGGACTCTACGTTGCAAGTATCGGCCATTGTTTTTCACTTCTCTTTCATTTGCGGCGAGTGTAAGTTAAGGTACGTTACACCCGACGCACGGCTCGCGAGTGCGACGGCGATTGCTCGCTGAATCAATTTGGAGTTAAAAATACAATACATAATGAAACTCTAATGTACACACACATAACTTGGGAAAGAGCGCTCGTCATCTAGTTGGATATAGTCTACTACAAGATGGTTACGATACCTAATTAAATAGCATTATTACTCGTATTTGAACGGGGCTATTATTTGACAACAATAACACAAACCTACATAGTTCGCTTACGCTTCTGCTTGGACACAAAGGTCTTGGATATGGATGTCACAGGAATGAATTGGATCTGGATAGATGGGAAGGTAGATGCATCTTATTAACAGGGATTCTAGCTATTTGGATTAGAAGCAAATTTCGAGGAATGTGTAGGATCTGAAGCTTGTACTCGTTCTCGATTCTAACCTGACAGACGGACCGTTGCTTTACTCCTAACCAAAGAAATCTGAAACTGAATCTGAAACTGTAACTGTAACTGAATCTGAAACTGTAACTGAATCTGAAACTGTAAACTGTATCTGAATTTCAATCTAAAGACGGTCCGCTTCGTGCTATGCGCGTGCTTATTAAGAAATCTTCTGGTAGTAATATGGACTCTTTGGTATTTGGAGAATACCCAATTTTCAAATAGATAAATGCAACATTTACATTGGCTAAACGCGGATAGTCTTATTGTTTTCCGATCCTATTTGTTTGGTTGGTTGGTGGAGGCAACAAATACAAACACACACTGATACGGCTTAACGGATTAACTATATATATATGGATATATATAACATATCATAATCATAGAAAATGAAACTTAACTAGAAAGGGTTGGTTCAGGTGGTAACTAGACACTGTAGTTTCGCATTTCTATATCACAGATGTTGGATTCGAACGCATTATCTTTCTCATTTTTTTTTTATTTCCTTTTTTTTTTTAGTCACTATTTGATTCGGTTAGATTTTCAATATTTGTTTATGGTTCAGTATTCGTTTTTTGTTTTCCTTTTTTCTTTTAATATTTTTTTTTGTTTGGTTTTTTGTTTTTGGCCCGTTTAATCGCGTGACTGTTGATAAGACAAGTCAGGCAAGAAAAACATGGCGAGAAACTATAAAATGCTACTCTTACATTCTGTTAAATCAGTGCACCTTTCTTGTTTTCTTCAGAAACAAAGATGATAATAAGTATAAAGAACAAAACGAACAATAATGGTTATAATGGCGTAACGGAAACGATCATACAAACAACACACAGATACAAAACAGATATATGGGGACTGGTGGAAACTTATGTCCTACATTGCTCTCCATAAGGGAATACGAAAAGATCACATACATATGCTATGTACAACTAGGGGGCCCACAGGAGGCCTACATATATATTATATATATGTATCCTGCCAGTGTTCTTTATCCGATCTTTGGCATGACTTGGAACTGGAAACTGGCCACACTCTCTCGGTTATTATATTTATATGTAAATATATATGACGCGTTACAGCTAGACATCAATGTATGGGGAGTATATTGGATAGGATTCTATATATGTACATGTACATGGAAGATCATCATCAAACATATGTACGCCTCGCGACTGATGAGTACGAGATGAGCTTTATTCGCTAGCCCTATAAGCTACGCGATGTTCACACATATGCTTCTAGGTTTATGTTCTTGGGGTTATCTATTACGTATTGTATTTGAGCTTAGACAGAGAAACATTCAGAAATACAGACAGAAATATAGAGAGAGCGTGTTTGAAAGACAGATAGAAAGAAAGTGGGAGAGCTAGAACGCTAAACAGAGAGAGAGAGAGAGAGAGGATTACGGAAGGGATGTGGATGGAAAAGTTAAAAACCTAAAAGGGGCCACTACATAGGGACAAGTGTATGACATATATATGGGGCATCGGGAAAGGGGTTGGGATTAAGGTCCACAGTCCTAGGGCAAAATTATAGCACAAAAACCTCACTCACGGATACAAAATATAAGAAACCAAAGACCAAGTAAGATCAAGAATAAGATTACATATAAGGAATACGGGGGGAGATCAACTTAAGAGTTTAATTCTTGACAAAATTGAATAATAAATCTTTTACTTACTGGCACTCTGCGGAAGTATGTTTACTTTCGTCCGTACAATAAAAAAATTTTCCATTGAACAATTGGACTCCAATAACAGAAAATATAAATTGAAACAATATGTACACGATTAGAATGTTAACAACATTTTTCAATGAGTTCACGACGCAGTCGAAGACGGCTTTCAATTTGGGTACCCGCTTAATGGTCTTCAATGGACGTAGGACACGCAATACGCGTAGCGATTTAATAGTCGATAAATTTTGTCCAGCGCTGCTACCGCTCATATCGAAACCGAAACTAACAGCAGCGCATATAACGACCACAGCATCCATAATATTCCAGAATTCTCTTAAATAGCTGCCAGGGTGCAGGATCACACCCAAGTCTACAATTTTCAGCAACATTTCTATCGTGAATACGCCGGTAAATGCATAATCAAAATAATTCAATATCTTGTTTCGCCTCGAGTTCTCTCGAACGGGATCTTCGGCTGCTAATGCTATTGATGACATTGATATGACAACCATAATGAAGAAATCAAAATATGGTAAATTAACAACCCAATGGGCGCCGCGTCGTATGCTGTTTTTATTTTGTTTAAGTAGTAGTAGTCGTAATAGGTGGTCGTTCATCGAATATCGTATATCGTATGGCGAATATCAGATTCGTAATTGAGTGGTTTTCGATTTATATTTCGATTATTATATTGTTTTTGGTTTTCATGCGGCATCAAATTCGGTGGTTCACGATTTATTTGTATAATTTTTTGTTTGGTTTTCAATCAATTTTTGGGAGAGAGATAGGTTTTGTTGTTGGGATTCAGATTTTAGGTTTCAGATTCCGTAAACGATTTTTTTGGTCACCCGTTCGATTTGTTGTTTCGATTTTTTTTTATTAATTTGTTGACGGATTTAATTTTTGACGATGTTCCAAATGTTTTTTTGTTAATTTTTAAATTTTTATTTAGTTTTTTGTTTATATTATTTAAATTTGGATGAGTTTTTGTAGGTGTTCGTTGGTGAATTGTTGTTGTTGTTATTGTTGATGTCGTTAAAGGTGGTGTTTGAATGATGGCCATTTTCATTATTATTGATTTGTAATGTCGGTGATATTATGGTATAATGGTTGATGATCATAATTATATACAAGTTGTATATATGTACACATATATATTTACAAGCACATAGTTGTTGATTCGTTTATCGATCAATTGGTTGATTAATTTGTTTGGTTTTTGGTTGTGTGTTTGTGTGTGCAACAGAAAATTGTTAACGAATCCAAAAAACAGGAAAACAGGAAACAGGAAAAATATGTAAAAAAAAGAAGAAAGTACTGTAATTAGTTATCAATTTGGTTATACTACAAAAACTGTAGTTCATCGGATATTAGAGAATAAATGTATGTCATTGGCTATTATGGATGATAGAGAGTTAAGCTTTGAGACCCGCATAGTACCTTATACTCTTCTGCAATTTACCATTTATAATTTACTATTTACCATTTACCATTCAAGGAACAGCTTCTTGGGCTCTGCGCTGGAAGAGACTCGATTATCTTACGTCTAGCATGAAGCCTGGCACTGAACGGGCGATGAGAGAGTATGACTGAATGACCTACTACTATATGTATGACTACGGGAATCGGTGGAGGGGTGGGGGGCGGATCGATAGGTATGTATATATTTACGGATTTGTCGGTGACAGTATAAACATTGATGAATATGGCAGCATTGGCTTGGGGCCCTCGGTCACTTCCTCCTCCTCCTTCTTCTCCTCCTCCTTCTTTTTGCTCTTGGCCTTACTGGTGGCGACTGTGCCATCGCCATTCTCCACATGAACGCCATCGGCCTGAAGGGCTTCCATCTCCTTCTCCAGCTCCTGCAGTTGTTTCTCTTTATCCTCTTCGACTTGTTCCTCTTCGGCTGCTGTTAGTTCTTGGGCATTCGCCAAATTATCAACGGCGATAGCCAAGAACACATTCAATAGCGTGTAATTTCCGAAGAGTACCAAAACGATAAAGTATCTGTCGGAAGAGACCATCGAGAGAATACCAAAAATGTCAATCGGATATGTTGCAAAGAGGTGATCGATCGGGCCTCATTGAACGCGGGAGAATATATACAAATATGTACATCTTGTGTGTGTGGCTGTGTGACTAGAGACTGGAATATATATATAGAGAGAGAGAGAATTGCAATGGGCTAATTATGGATCGGGGGAACTACGATACGGTGCTACATGACTACGACGGACACGTGGTGTTGCCAAGCCTCTTATGGAAGATCGCCTGCCTAAAACTTGCTGCAAAGAAAGATGACAAGATGGAGAGAAGACAGCGGTGAAAGATTAAACTCGATATACAAATCAATGGCCAAAGGTCCAAATAGTCTACACTTACGGTGGCTTTACTGGTGGATCTTATGCACGATTAATGACTGACTCTGTAGATAGTGGCGGTGGCTTTCCGGCTTTTCTGATTTTCAGTTACATACATGGGACTCTTGGGCTTGCAGAATTTCAATCTGTGAGTTGAATTCTTCAAGCTCCCAAGTCCGAATCGCGGTAGATTGCACACATTAATGGTTCGACGTTCAATGAATTGGGAGGAGCTTTTGGATTGTTTTCGGGGAGGGATTTTTGCTAGCACAACAAGCCAGGAATTAGAGGAAGTATGGTTCTCCAAAGGGGGACTAGCTGTGCGTACTAACAACATAGATTGGTGGCCCAAGCCTACTCTCGATGGTATGGTACGGATACGAAAACGGATACGGAATACGCAGTACGGAATAAAAGAAGAGAAGAACAAATAAAACTTACATAGAGTAAATCATTCCTTTCTGGGCACCACCCTGGGATATGATGCCCTGGTACATGACCTCGTTCCAATCTTCGCCGGTCAGGATTTGGAATACGGTCAACAGTGCTATCGGGAATGTATTGAAATTGGTCTCGGGCGTGCCTCCGGGCAGATTGAACTGGCCGCCAAATAGCTGCATGCCGAGCAGGGCGAATATGAGTATGAACAGGAAGAGCAGGAACAACAACGAGATAATCGATCTCATCGAGTTCAGCAGGGAGATGACCAGATTGCGCAGCGACGACCAATATTTGGTGACCTTGAAGATGCGCAGCAGACGCAACGCACGCAGCACCGACAGGCCGAAGGAGCCGCCCTTCACCTCGGACCAGATCACCTCGAATATCGAACCACTAATGACAACGCAATCAAATCGGTTGAACGACGACTCAAAGTATATCCTAGGGCCCAGCGCGTACATCTTGATGAACATCTCTGACATGAACAGGCCAAGGAAGATGAATTCCGCATAGTCTGTGAAAGAATATTGATTGCAATTGGAAGTCGATCGGACATACAGGAGGAATCCCATTATAGTGATACTTACACAGAAACTCCGTGAGGAACGACGGCTGGCCGTAGTGCTCGACGGCCACGCAGACTGTGTTCAGAAAGACGAGGACTATCACGAACCAGTAGAACCACTGTGTCTTCACTGTGTGCCGGATCCAGAAGCGGAACCTTTTCTCCGCCCGCCAGAATCCGGTGCAACTGCCTTGAGGTTTCGACCGGGTTTTCAGATATCCTAAAAAACAAACAGTCCAATTTGGTTAGTCTCACTCTGTTCTCGATCTCTTTACGGTTCAGGATTTGGTCAACTCTCCACCTAAAGCACAACCAGGCAAATGTTGCTGCATACTCTGCTCAAATACGGGTACAGTGCATTTCTAGATAACAACAGGTAGGGACGCAATAGTCGAGTGCCTCGAATAATGATATTTCACTGTCATGAATACGATCTAGAGTTGTATATCGAGAGGACATTTCGAAATTTTTAATATAAAAAACTATTACATCATCAAAAAATTATTTTATTTGATTAAATTAGTGTTTCTTTTAATTAATATCCGATTTATAGTTTAGATATATCGAACAAAATATTAATTTAGCAACTAAAACATATCTCATTGCTAAAAATATCAATTTAGTTATAAAAAAAAATGTATAAATTAATATTTTCCGCCATCCCTTCCGCCATTCTTCTAGATATTAATTCAGGGAATAATCTTTATGTAAAACTACAGCGACTGCCTTTTATTGAAGTTAACATCACCCAGAAATTGTGAAATTACTTTGGCAATTTACCATTTAATATAGTTCCCCAAAATTTAAAGATATTGTTAGTTAATCTATTGAAAATGCACTGCTGACGGGGCTAATATCAAAATTATTTAAATACAATATGATAGAGGTGTGGTTTCGGATACAATAAATAGTATTGGTTGAACTTAGCGATAATAGTTACTATTTCTTACAGACAAATACGACGTGTTAGACGAGTGGGTTGGGATCTTATACCACTAATGTGACATTTTTATTTAGCTTTTTCCTTAACGCAGATGTAATTTTAAATACTAACTCTAAATATAACATTATCTAATATCTAAAATATTGAGAGAGAGAATATAGATTAGTTTCAATAAGTGCACCTTAAAATGTCCACGTACAAATTTTGTGACAAGCCGATTCTGCTTGTCTTGGGTTAAAAAAGAACCTATGAGTGCTCGGGCTTCAACTAGACTAGGGATATATAAAAGACTGTATTTAACCAATCCCTTCAGAGCGTTTATCCTTATACCAACTACATTTGGACTTTCTTATAGAACACACACGTGATATAGCTTTACACAGACTTGTAGTAAGTATGTAGATGCTAGATATGATGGGAAACATTTATGACAAAAGTTCTATTATTCTGTATATTCGAGCCACAAAAACTAAATGGATTTATAACTATATGACACTGGTGCAGATTTGTCACTTGGTGAAAAATAAAATTATAATTTACTTACACATTTTCAACATTTTGAACATTTTATTCAATGTAAGATTTAGAAATTCGTTTTGTTCGAATGAAAAAATAAAATCTTGAGTTAATTTCATATCGTAGATGTTTCAAATTAAACTTAGAAGGGAAATTTAAATTCACATTTCCGCTTTGTTTACAGGAATGGATAGAAAATTGAAACAATTCATCCTGGCATTTGATCAACAGACTCGGCTGTTTTGCTTTCTTACTTTTGCTGCATTTTTTAAGCCCACAAGAATGGAAATATAAAAACAAATTCGGTTTCTTACCATCGTCGCCATAGTCTTCCTCGGCCTCCTCTTCTTCGGTGTCTGTGGACTTGGACTTGCCCAAGCTTTTCAGCTTTTTTCGCTTGGCCGCGTTTCGTCTTCGGGCTGGAAATGGAAATGATAAGACAGACATTAATTTCATTGATCAATTTGAAATTTTTTAAAAAGAACTTACCCTCCATTATGTGCATTTTCTCCTCTTCCGTTGTCCGCTCCTCAGCGAGTATTACCTCCTCTGGAATAACATTAGCAGAATCCCACGATTGGTAGTCGGTCAAGGGCAAGCGGATCGATTTGATCAACACATTAGCATAAAAGATACATATATATATATGATGTACTGGAGTTTAAATCGATTTATGTGGGTATGTGTCTCATTATGAGGGATATTCGTGACTCGTTTAGCTCGACGAATGTTCAGGAGAAGTTTTACATTAATTCGAAAATTTACAGGCTTTAAAAGCTGTCAGTAGGTAGAGGGTTCTATGAGGAAGGGGTAACGCTAAGAATGTGCCAAAAGTGCTGGCTATCGAAATACAACTGTATATATTCTTTATATATATTTATATAATATAAATATGTTTATGGTTAGTATATGGATGTATCTCGGACAGATGAAACTGAAGTAGAAGTGAATATTTGAATTTTTTAAGGCTCTCTTGGAAGAAAATGGGGTTTTTTGTTCAGTTATTTACGAGCTCTGTTTTTAGTATCTTCTTCGAGAATGTCTTCAGATGTAATGATTATTTGGTTCAATGAATGATTGTTTAGTACATGTGTCTTTAATTATGTATATAGTATGTGTGTAGTGTGTGTATATATATATAGATTTACAAACAAGAAATAGGGGTAAATACTATACCAGCTTTACAAATCCATTCAACATAGCCGTTTAACTCTCTTTCTAGTTGCTGCTGCCTTCTAAGTTTAAGAAACTCTTGTCTATTTTCTACTTTTTCTCGTTCTTTTGCGAATTCACTACAAAAAATAATTAAATAGACCGTGATAAACCAAAAAACTGGATTGATTGTTTGCTAAAACGAACAAGTATATGCTTTCAGTATTAGCAATAGCAAAGTTCACATCAAACTTTCGTTGTTATTCGTTTTTATTTTTTTTGTATATATATTTTGTACGAGTGTAATGTAAAACAGAGCAGAACCAAACCAAAACCAATAAACCAAAGATCAAAGATTATAAATTAAATTAGTGTTCACATCGAACGAGCAGAAATAATAATGAATGAAATAACACATTAATACATTTCGATATATTCGCTGGCATCGGGCATCGGCAATATGATGCCATTGAATCAGGTCAGAAGTCAGGACAATATATATATTATATTATAGTTAATATACGAAGGGACTGTGTGAGATAATATTTGTATTTGTGTGGTTTTTGGGCGGACTTTTTGATGGAACTCCGATATTTCTGGCCTAAAATCGGGCTAGCTATATGGCTCGCTAGGCCAGTCTTGGACGGGGGGGACTGGGGACAGAACATTGGTGGGTGTGGAGGGTGCACACTGGAGCCAGTGGAGGTGTGTGTGGTGTATGTGGTGTGTGTGTCCTGCGCTAGCCAACAATTAAGCATTTAAGTCTAAGAAAACTGAACAACATCATGTCAGGCTCAGGGCTCAGGGCTCAGGGCTCAGGGCTCGGGGTTGGAAGACAAGCACTCGTGATAACTCCGCCGGCGGGGAACTTTGGTTATTAGTTAGAAGTAAAGTTGGCTCTAGGTTTAGTCTTGGCAATAGCTAAATAGTTGGTTAGTAGTTTTAGTATTTGGTTTAGCTGGGGGAGTTCAACAACTTGTTCGCTATGTCAGGGTGTGTGGCACAATGCAGAGAGTATACGGATTCGAGTATAATGCGCAGCAATACGCGCTGCCAGAATATATGGGTTGGATTCTGAATATATAATAGTGAGAGGTGAACGGCATTTCGCAGTATTCATATTTAACTTTAATATTATTTGTTTCGTTTGGAAGTTTGAATAAGTAGATATGTTGTAAGTTGAGTAGGTTTTTGGGGAACCATAACTGTTGGTCTTTGTGGCCGGGGGTTTGCTTGCGATCTATTTAAGAGATACATATATAACTAGCAGAAACCAAACAAGTTCTTTATATATTTGATATTTTTTGTATTAGATGGGGACGGTTTTTTTTGTTTTTAAGTTTTTTTAAAGTTCAATGAACCCGTGTAGGACTTATATATTTGTTCTGTTTAAACCGGTAATGGTATTTTTTGTGTTGTTTTTTGCTATGGCGTTCGGGTTGATTATGGTCAGAGTTTACTTAGATTTGCACTTAGACTCTAGATCTAGTTTGTATAAACCTGCTTGTGTGATCCAGTCAAGGTACGAGACCATTGCGGTCTGAAACATGGCCCGAAAGCGGCATTTCTGAAACTCCATGCGACGCTCGACACGGTTTCGTTCGTTCGAAAACTCTCTGAATTCGATAAATACGAATAGTTAAAAGGAATTTTAAAAAATATATACCAGAAACGTAGATACATAAAGAACCAAAAAACAGAAACATAATTTCAATACAATACATACATACATATGTATATTGCTTGGAAATTTTCAATACTTTACATTCAATTGGATTTTCTTTTATTTTTTTTTGCACTCTGCAATAGCATGCACAGAGCGAAAAGACATATATACATATCTATATATATATATCCTCCACATATATGTATATATAACATATATGTATGCAGTATTCTTTTAAAATCAGAATCAAAATCATAAACAGAAAGTTAAACGTAGAAATCATAAAGCGAACTGGTGTAGAACCTGGCTCCGTTACACAGAAATAATGCAATTCAAGATCGGAACTTACCCACTTAAGACACCAAGAACTAAGTTGAGCATAAAAAATGAGCCTATAACTATTAGAGGCACAAAATATATCCAATTATATGCTGAACCTAATGCGTCGTTGGTCTGTTGAGAGGAAGAGGAGAATGAGTTCAAGTTTAAATTATGATTCGATCAAAGGCACCTTCAAATATTATAAGATGCGTAACGCTTTTTCGTTTTGCATCTAATAACATTAAAGGGTCCTTGGATACATATTATCCCCGATTTTAAACACTATTTACCCAATACAGTATTGACGTCCAGCCCTCCATTGTGATACATTGGAATACGGTCAACATGGCGAAGCCGATGTTGTCGAAACTGGTGATGCCCGAGTTTGGTCCGTCCCACTTCTCCAGGCACATGCTCGTGCTGTTGTTGCACACAAAGGAGCCGGTCGTCTTCTCCGTGATGTTGTCCGTGTTGCAAGGCGTCTCTGATTCGCCCTCCTTCACTAATTTGTCTGTGCGAAAAATATAAAGAGAATCGTTAATTCCTGATAGCACTCTGCTGTGACTGAGCTTACTTGGATCTTCTAAGCTATAACAAGTCTTATGCAGTGCGCCCGAATAAAACTCGAGTCCAATGATTGCAAATATTACGATTGCAAACAACACCAAGAGACCGATTTGCAGTAAAGGTGCCATCGCCTTGATTATAGATTTTAAAACTACTTGTAAACCTATAGGTGAATGTCCATTCGATGCGGTTACAGATCCAGATTGAAATTTAAGTTTTCACGTTGGGTGGGTTAGTTTGGAGAGATCGGAAATTGGATTAGAAATATGCCAAGGCAATGGACATGGCTGTCATAGCAATGACCTTTTAGATCTACGACAACCATGTGCCAATATATATATAAATATATTTAAAACAATAATTAAAACTAATAGACTAGAGATTCACGTTTAAAAAGTAAACATAAAATATATCTAATACATGGAAATCAAAAAGGTAAGGACAACACGTAAAGAGACGACGATTAAATATATTAAAACAAGAGGAACTACTCACTAGGAATTCCAGACACTAATTTTAAGGGCCGTAGCACTCGAATGGCTCTAAGTGTTCTTAGGTCTACCTCGGGCCCTATTTGTGGGTACTGTGTCATGAATCTGTTTGCAGGCGTTAAGCGATCGAAATTCAAATATATATATATATAAATCGATTAGCGATACTCAAGGAATATCATTTAAAATAATTTCGAAATAATACAGGTACACTTATTTGCAAGTACAACCAAAGATTTCAAATGTGCAGATTAACTGAGAATAAAAAGTAACTAAGAACAGAAGACAGGACTGGAGAAAGTATAAGATATATAAGGATAGTTATCCAGTAACGTTTAACGCGCGTTAGTTCATATATTTCGCACACACAATGGGTCGCCCAAGGGAAAACATTTAATAGTTTGGCTCTGCTCTCGCCTTTCCCAGCGATTGCCTTGAAGAAATTGTGCTGGAGAGCAAAGCCGAACTATTTGTCAGCTATTAACATATCTGCTTTGAACTAGGATTGGATTATTGGTTACATAAGATCAAATCAAATGCCTTTTAAATGGGTCTTTCCAGGATGACCACAGAAATCCTTTGATATTAAGACGTAACATAGCTGCATAATTTAATTTATTTCAAAAGCAATAACGATTTCTGTGGTTTCCCTGTTTTAAGATGTTTACAAATATTATATGTAATAATATTAAACCGTCTAAGCCGGTTACTTTTGGATACTATAATCTAGCAAACGGTTATTACTAAAACTACTGAGATAATAACTGGCCAGATCGCGTCTATGGCAGACGACCTGGCTTACAAACGGGTATGTCCTGGCGATTCTAATGAAATAGGGATTCAAAGACACAGTTTCCGTAGAATTTGCAACAGAGTATAGGTATTTGTAGCACTTCTATTGAGTTTAAAACCTCCTAGATATGAGTGCCGTTGCTCACATTGATCTATAGATTATATATTTTATATAATAAATGACGTCCAACAAGGACCCTTAAGGGTTCTAACCCGGAGAGTATCTACTGACATAATTAATTAAATGAGAAACACAATGTTAAAATACACCAATTTACAATCTATAAATATTAAAGTGTTTTTGTGAGCCTGTACACAGGGCGTATGAGCATTATTAGGAATTATTATTCTATTTTAATTAGCGCTGTAACAGAAATAATAAAGTCTAAGACTCTTATGATTCCTAAAACAAAACTAAGAATTAAATAAATATTATTATCTTATTATTAGTTAGCGCTGTGATATAAATAATTAATGAATCTATAAGTTTTCTGGTTCCTAAAACTAAACTAAGAATAATTGTGTGCCAAATAGAAATTTATTTGTTTATTATTTATCTAATATTCATTTTACTTGAATTAACACCTAATCTTAATATTAATATAAAGATAATGCATTTTAGTATATGACTTCTGATTGAAATGATTAAATACCTATTAATTAGCATCCTACTGATGCAGTCTATGTAAAGTGCTGGCCACAAATTTATATTCAAATGGGAGTAAATTTGTGCCCACCACTGTAAATTTAAATGAGTAAATATTAATGTTTTTAAAGGCAGCATTACAATATTCCCACGAGTGCCTCGAATCAAGTATAGAGTCAATAAATCATTACATTTTGTTGGTTTTTTAATATATAACTATTAAATAGATATTCAAGTTACTTTTCATATAGTAAGGCCAAGGAGAATATCTGAAATAATGAAATTTCTACTTAAACACACACTAAACACATTTAGCATTGGTCTAAGTCAAGTCTCTGAAAACAGACTCCTATTGCCTAGGTTTATGTTTGCCTATATCGGTGCTTCTCTCTCTAAATAAATATTTTTTAATGTCGTTTACTAAAGAGAACGTTACATTATCTGGCCTATGGTATAAACTGGCCGTCTGCCGGCCGATGTCTTACTTGGAATTCGGGATACGAGCTTCAGTGGGCGTAAGACACGAAATGATCGCAACATACGCAGGTCAACGTCTATATTGGCCTCAGCAAATATCGTCATGGCTCTGTTAGTCGTATTTACACGGAAGAAGATTGTTGTTATAAATGCTTATACTTTTAGATAATTTTCTTAATTTTTTAACTTAACAATGAGCAGATCGGTACATCCTTATACTTAATCCATCCAACCATACTTAATATATAATATATCTAAGAGACATAACTTTAATTAAATACAGCAATTAAATACATACAATTTTCCGAGTCAATCAAATATATATTGTTGACTATTATTATTTATATCGAGTATTCAAATAAAAGATAATCAAGTGCTTTTTTATGATATTTGTTTGATCAATTATAGAAGAATAATGTTTATATGGACGAATACAGTTAGTGTGAATTATTATTTACCCCGTAACTACAACGAAAAAATCCATGATGTTCCAAATATTCCTGAGATAGGAGTGTTTATGCAGAACAAGCCCTAAGGCGAGGATCTTGAGCGATGCTTCTACACAGAAAATGCATAAAAAATAGGCCTCCGTTTTTTCCTGGTTTTTTGTGTAAAAAAAAAATTAGATTTAGCATCGCATAGCATTATTTTTAGATTGGGTTATTCGTAGATCTTACCAATTTTTGAGCCAATACTGTCTTGTCGCCCCCTGGCAAGTGCTCCTCTAGTGCCAACACAACACAGTTGGCTATGATTGTCAATAACACAGCGTATTCAAAGGGCGGCCATTCTATGATGAATCGTGTGTACTTCCTAATTGGGTTATCCTCGGTTAGGATAAACAATGACGTCGGACCACCACCTGGCGGGTTTTCCTCTTTTTTCGGGCCACCCATTCTATCAGCTAAGCGATGGGCTCCCTTTCGACCCAAGTGCCCCCCGCCTAAGAAGTCCTGTTGATGCTCTGCTAGCACTACTTCCTGAGCCGCTTCCAACCTGGATGAGGGGGAAGAACACAAAAGAGGCATCAGATGCTGGGTCATAACAGTGGTTACAAATTCAATCCATATCATTCGGTTTACTCACAGCCACCGACTATTAAATATCACCCTGTACTTATGTGTAGCTGAATCGATGATTTGCCAGGCTAAGAGAGTTATAATCTATATCTTTTTAGTTGGTATGATAATAAAGATATAGAATAAAGGTCCTCAACAATATTTTCAGATAAACTAATAACGTTTTTATAAACTTGATAAATAGTTTTCCCTTTTCAAGCCAAATAAATCTAGTTTAAGGTTTGTTATTCTAGAACCTGAAGGATCTCAAATGGTTCCAGCAGTCAAGTAAAGAAAACTACTATCCTAAATAAAATAGTTAAAGATTTGACAACATTTTAAGGCAAACCCTTTTTTAAAGGACTAACTGCAGTTTTTATAGTATTATTAATAGATTTTTAACATAAATTAAGATGAATTTTCAATTGAGTATCATTTATGAAAAACAAAATCCCGTTCTGTAAAAAGAAATATTTAGCCATTAAAGGTTTTCTTGTCAGCTTCAGTATAAAGTACAAGTAAGTAAATAAATATTTATTTATATAAAAGAAATACAAAACAATATAATACTCAAAGATTAATTGGATAATAATCAGTTTTCAAATATTATTATAATCTTATATGATATTTTACAATCAAATTAACACTGACTTTTATCTTAAACAAATTTCGAAAGAGAATTATATTATTTTTAACACATTTTAATGAGGCCCCACGACTAAATTCTGATGGCAATTATCTTATGGCTTCAATATGAACCACCTGCCTGAATTCATAAAATGTTTTATTCTGTCCAAAGCCAAGATAATCGTATTAAAATAGGCCAGCTGTCGCTAATACTTTTTTTATGTTGCTTCCATCATAGGTTTTTATTATATTCCTATGTATACTGTTATCCCAGAGGTGTTCCTCAGTCCCAAGTGCCTTGTTTTCATGTTTAAATATTATACTAGTTCACATATGTACCATATATTATTACTTTTATTATGTTTAAGCTAAGAATTTCATGACTAGTGGTTAAATATTTATGTTACACTTTTTATATGAAATATTTACAAATAAAGGAATAAAAATCAATACAGAGTTAGCATCAAAAATGCATATTACAATCTGAAAGAGATTTAGTATAGAAGTAATGCTAGGACATATTTAAATATATTTTTTTTTATTAAATAAAACCTGTTTTTGCATAGTTTTGGCCATTGATAATGTGATAAGTGATAATGGCTGTTGTATAAACCGAACGGAAGAGAGATCTTTTGAGGACACACACACATACCGTCACTATATCCAATTTCTGATACTTTTGTAACGACCGCTCGGCCATAATTATATTACACAAGGTGAACCACAATACGCATTTGTCGGGAGTGACACGCCGTCCGCATGGCACGATAGCGGCAACTGGACATTTAGCTCGAGAGACCGATGGCTTGGCTACTGGTTTGTATGTGGAATCTGGAAGATTCCGGGCCCGTATCGTCCTGCTCCTCTACTGAACTTTCTCCTGCTCTGAACTGATCCTTTCTGTGTTCTGGTTGATTTTTGTTTTAATCTTTTTATTTATTTGTTTGTTGTTGTTGTTGGTTAAATGTTGCTGCGTTGCGTTGGAGTAAAGATGCTGATGATGAGTCTATTATGGGTTGATTGTGGTGATGGTGATGGTGGAACCGCTTTTGCTTTTGGTCTTTTATTATCCTTCAGTTAGCGGGCATTGCCGTGTTTGTTATTGCACACAAGAACTGCTTTTTTTTTGTTTGAGAATAGAAACGAATTCGATTAGACACGCGGCACTTGAAATTTAAATCACAGTTAGAGGTAATTTCTTTATTCCCCGACACCAGAGGCCGCACTTTGATTGGTTGCTTTGCTTGTCCCCCGTCACTTTCTTGTAATTGCTCATGATTTATGCACGGCGGGTGTATGTATGTATGTATTTAAAGGATACAGTGCACACACACACACACACACACACACACACACACACACGCACACACGCACGCATGTACATATGTGTGTGGATTGGCCGGATTACGTTATCTGGAGTCTTGCAAGTGCACTTGGTGCTAATCGCGAAGCAGCTTTTGTTTTGACAGCCAATAATTATGATGCTCTCGGGTCAATGCAGTTCATGACCTATTGAAAACATGCCTGCACACTTGCGTCCTCTACATATACACACTCACACACACAAAGCAAACCCACACACACATACACATACACACTGGGAGCGGGGGGGGTGCATTTAAAATGCATGAGTGTTGTTTTTATTTTTGTGGCACATAAAAGTGTGCTAGCAATACATATGTATATGTATGCATGTACATACACCATGTACTTGGCCAGGGCTGGAGATGGACGGCTGGGCTGGATGGATGTTGTTTCGCTTATTGGTATAACATTCCATTACTGGAACACGCCATGAATGAAAAAGCTAGGGGATGAAACCGAAAACCAAAAACCGAGACAGGTCTCAGACCGAGTGAACGAGAGAGAGAGAGAGAGAGAGCCTGACACACATAGAGGCACCGAAAAAGCTCAATACACACGCACGCTCACAGGACGACGACCGTGGTGAGTTGTGGAACGGTGGAATATACCAATTTCGACATCACTGGAAGTGAGCGGAAAGCGCACCAATTTTCATTCCCACATTTCGAAAACATGTTTACATTTTCAAAAAAAAGAAAAAAAAAACAAACTAATCACAGATGGACGGGGGACTGCTGCATACTTTTGTGTGTTAATGCATATGTTTACATATCGAAGCTGATTACTTAATTAGCCTGTGTTCTGATAAGAGAATGTCGGCATTTGCAAATTTCCCACCATCATTTCTATCTTCCCTTCTCTGTCTTGCTCACCGTCACACACCACACACACACACGCACGGATGTACCGGCTATAACCCGCTCACTAATTTCGGAAACTGTATCGATAACGATTCACACAAATCACAACGAATCCCGGGGCCAGGTTTTAATATCTGTTTACATTTTGGCAGTTGCTCGTCTATTAATTGCCATAAAACCGCATACCATATTAATTCACACACACACACACACACACTTAAGAGCCACATTCCCTTATTCATGCTTCTGGGAAATAACTTTTATTCTAGTGACGTCACCAGCAGGCACTGTTGTTCTGACTTTTAGAAGTTTGTTGCTGTTGTTAGCGTTCTCGATGTCGGACAACGATGTCTCTGGAACTTGCACACACACACATACACACTATTTGTGGTCACAATAGGGCGACAGCAGGACCAACGAACTTGTTATTGCCAAAAATAAACAGCAACAAAGACACACACACACACACACACGCTTTCTACAGCAGCAGGACAACTCTCGCTCTTCCTCTTTCGTTCCACATGATGCAACTGTAAGGTGGTCTTCAGCAGTGTTGAGAACGATAAACGATAATTTGAAGATCTGTCTCTCTCTCTCTTCGCTCTCAGAGAAGCGAGTAACGGGATTTCCTACTCTTTTGGGCAAGTTGCAAGTTGCAAAAATTCTTTAATTTCAGCCGAGACTAAACTAAAGCCATGGTTAATGTGCCGTTTGTGGCAGCGAATGGATGTATGATGTACATTGTACATTTGTACATTGCGTGTGTTCAGAAACAAACACAATTTTCACTTCCGTGGGGCACTTGGAGAAGGGCATATCATTGGAATTCGTATCCGATTCGTTTCCGAGTGTCCACGCGAGAGTGTGTGTGTGTGTTAGTAAATATTTGTGGGCCTAGGAAAATGATTTACAGGCACATGTGTACATATTCCAATATTTTTCAATTACACGACCGCGAGTGTGTATTGGTGAGCTGCTGCTGCTGCTCCGTCGCCACAATTCATTCACCTTCCTACGCGTGTACACGTCACAAAACACACGATACACCGATAGGCCGCCGCTTTGCATGCAACCCAAAACCAAAATCCTCTGGCGCTCCGCAGCTCCGTCTCCATCTCCACACGGCCACACTGCCACTTCCACATCCACTTCCCCACATCCCCACTTCCAACGCAACGTTCCGCCCGTTGTGCTAGCGACCCGCTGACCCAATCCCAATCCCCACGCACGCACGCACACACACACAGGCGAGTAGCTTTCGCCGTGCGTGCGTCAGTGTCTGTGTGTGAATGTGTGTGTGTTAACTTTAGAACAGGACTCTGAGCTTAGTTTTGGAATTCGAAATTCGAATTGAAATTGGAATTGGGGTTTTTCTTTTCGGCCTATTGACCGAGACCAGGAATCGTCGTCGTTTTCTGCAGTATTTCTGCCGTCACTGGGGCTTTTGTCGCAATCGTGGCCATTGCCATTAACGTCGCGTCTTATTGACGTTTTTGCCATTTAGTCACTTCGCCGTTTTTGCCGTTTTCCCGTTTTGTTCTCAGCTTATTCCCCTATTCTCTGCGGTTTGGATGTTTGTAGTTTTATTTTCACTACTCGACACGGATTCGGATGCCAGCGCACATACAACACAACTTTCGAAATGTCGAATTGGGTTTTTTTCTCTCTGCTTTCATTCTTTTTTTTTCGTTTTTTTTTCTTTTTCACATAGAACACCACAGAGAATCCACAGAATCGGGGATTTATCGCCAGCTTAGGGCTTCGATTTTTCTGCTACTCTTCTTCACATTGCAGAAATGGGCTAATAATAGCGCAGTGAAAAAAAATAAAAAACATAAGCGCCGCTTGTGCGGGAGCTGCCACCGACTTTGTCTCACCAGTTGGACGAAATAAACTCGGCGACTTTGTATCACATACTACCACTACAGGCGCGCGCCAACAGCCACGGACACGGAACACGGACTCGAGCGCACCCACACCGACGCAGCCAGGCAGCAGCGGTTGAGACGGCGCAGCCCTGCGCTCTGCGCTCCAGCCGAAAGCTTCGGCCCAAGCTCATCTTTCGGCGGATGAGCGAGTAGGCCATATGGCACAAAATCGCGGTGGCGAAGCGCTGAGCAATGGGTGCGAGGAAGACGACCAGAGCAGCGAGTGTCCTGTTTCCGTAACCGCTGTGAATGGACTCGAAAATTGAGCTTTAAGCTTTGCCACTTCGATTTTGGCGCAGCACAAATTGAAAATTATTTAAATCGCAACTCGATTAACGATTGTCGAAGGCAATTTAATTATTGAATTTTAATTATTCATTATTTAATTATAGAAAATGTCCAACCCATTGGGGGAATGTACTTAATGTTCTTATGGCTGGCGAAAGAACCTTTTCGAAATTCTGATTTTTATGCACTTCACTCTGGTCACACTATCTAAAGGAAACTCAAAGGCTTCTGGGGAAAAAAGGACGTCACAATTCACCAATGTTCACAGACAACGTGTAATAATGTAACTCCTTTTGAAATTAAAAAAAAAACATTGCCAATAATAGTTTTAAAATAAGTTTGCAATATTTGATTTTTTAATAAGAATCAAATATACTCTTTGGGCATCCATCAAGAAGAAATTTCTAGGGTTCAGCTTGCCTGCTTTCAGCAAACTCTTAATCGGGAATATAACCTCTATATAGCTTTACTTTCTACCAATATTCTTTGTCTTTAACAAAATTGATCAATTAATATAAAGAGAAAATCTAAGGGCCTACGAATAGATCATAAAAATATTAAGCAGAATCGATCTAAGCAAGTCTGCTTGGAATCTAGGAAACTCTTAGGTCTTGTAGTAGTGCTTGGATCTAAGGTTTCTAAGGACCTTTCTCATACTCACATAATATCGCCCAAATTGGGTCGCGACTGGACAAGAGCAAAGCTCTCCTGACCATTCCCGGCTCCCATCATGGGTCGTCGCCTCCTGTTGCTGCTGGACGCTTGTTGGGAGCCATAGTGTGCACTCCGCCGGATGACGCCATCGCCAATGATGGCTATGTTGTCTTCCAGGCTGTTGATGTTGCTGCTAGTGGTCAAGCGCGCCATCGGTGAGGAGCCCCTTCTGCGACGAGCTCCCACGCCGCCAAGCATCCTGTCGACGATGAAACGGAGTTGGTTAGTAGGACGACCGGGCCATGGCTTAGCTGTTGTGGTTGTGGTGCGGACATGGTCATTTCGATTCTATGGTCACTACTAATCAATGCACAATTTGCCGAATCAGTCACATTGGGAGCACCCACGGGAATGGAGAGCTGCTGCATCTATTGGCCAACCAGCGGCCAGCGGATGAGGAAGGACGGACTAGATGCACCAGCTGCCACAGTCTGAACGAAACTGATAGCCAGATAGATAGATACCACCTGGGACCGGTGGGGGTGCTCTCTGGGCTCTGGGCTCTGGTCTCTGCCGGCGCCGCTGAGCTCCAAAGATAAGCACACACAGCCCTGATGCCGATGACGCCGATTGCGGCTGATGACGTGCTTGATAGCAGTCAGCATATGCGCACTGCCAGCCACCGTTGATAATTAGGAGGCGGCTAGGTATATCCACGACGACGACGACGTCGACCTCCCACCGGACTAAGCACTATTGCTGGCAGGGTTAGTGGTCGCCTGCGGTGGGTCTATGATGTCGGTACCATTCACAGTTCCGGCGTCCGTCCAGCCTGCGGATAGCTTGTCCCCTCCCCTTTTGCAATCGGTGACATTCTCTGAGATTTGTGTCAGCGATTTTGTTATCCTTTTTGATGCTCTACAATATTATGAGTAGGTACATCTTGATTGGCATTACCAGCCTTTTCCTTTTGATTAAAAAATATGTAAAAGAGATGAAGATCGCAGCTTGAACTCTGCTAATTTCTATTATTAAATGTGAAAAAAGGGTTATATTAACCTAAGGAGTCCCGAGATGAGCTCTCTTCGTGGGAGACTTTTCAAAAGAGTTCCAAAGAGAGCGCTTTTGCCGGGGGACTTTCCAAAGGAGTTCCAAGGAGAGCACTCTTTTCGGGAGAATTTCCAAAAGAGGTTAAAGAAGAGCGCTCTTCCGGGGAGGTTCTTCAAAAGAGTTCCATGGAGAGCGCTCTTCCCGGGAGACTCTCCAAAAGAGTTCCAAGGAGAGCGGTCTTCCCGGGAGAATTGCCAAAAGAGTTCCAAGGAGAGCGCTCTTCTCGGGAGACTTTCCAAATGAGTTCCAAGGAGAGCGCTCTTTCCGGGAGACTTTCCAAATGAGTTCCAAGGAGAGCACTCTTTTCGGGAGAATTTCCAAAAGAGGTTAAAGAAGAGCGCTCTTCCGGGGAGGTTCTTCAAAAGAGTTCCATGGAGAGCGCTCTTCCCGGGAGACTCTCCAAAAGAGTTCCAAGGAGAGCGGTCTTCCCGGGAGAATTGCCAAAAGAGTTCCAAGGAGAGCGCTCTTCTCGGGAGACTTTCCAAATGAGTTCCAAGGAGAGCGCTCTTTCCGGGAGACTTTCCAAATGAGTTCCAAGGAGAGCACTCTTTTCGGGAGAATTTCCAAAAGAGGTTAAAGAAGAGCGCTCTTCCGGGGAGGTTCTTCAAAAGAGTTCCATGGAGAGCGCTCTTCCCGGGAGACTCTCCAAAAGAGTTCCAAGGAGAGCGGTCTTCCCGGGAGAATTGCCAAAAGAGTTCCAAGGAGAGCGCTCTTCTCGGGAGACTTTCCAAATGAGTTCCAAGGAGAGCGCTCTTTCCGGGAGACTTTCCAAATGAGTTCCAAGGAGAGCACTCTTTTCGGGAGAATTTCCAAAAGAGGTTAAAGAAGAGCGCTCTTCCGGGGAGGTTCTTCAAAAGAGTTCCATGGAGAGCGCTCTTCCCGGGAGACTCTCCAAAAGAGTTCCAAGGAGAGCGGTCTTCCCGGGAGAATTGCCAAAAGAGTTCCAAGGAGAGCGCTCTTCTCGGGAGACTTTCCAAATGAGTTCCAAGGAGAGCGCTCTTTCCGGGAGACTTTCCAAATGAGTTCCAAGGAGAGCACTCTTTTCGGGAGAATTTCCAAAAGAGGTTAAAGAAGAGCGCTCTTCCGGGGAGGTTCTTCAAAAGAGTTCCATGGAGAGCGCTCTTCCCGGGAGACTCTCCAAAAGAGTTCCAAGGAGAGCGGTCTTCCCGGGAGAATTGCCAAAAGAGTTCCAAGGAGAGCGCTCTTCTCGGGAGACTTTCCAAATGAGTTCCAAGGAGAGCGCTCTTTCCGGGAGACTTTCCAAATGAGTTCCAAGGAGAGC
>VNJQ01000661.1:0-57670 GCA_008042515.1 Drosophila truncata | reverse complement strand
ATAATCATAAATGTTGGGCAGAATTATGGAAAAAAATATTTAAAAAGAAAAATGTTTGTTTTTTTTTTGCAAATATTGCTGATATTAACCAACGGTGCAAATCTAGCTGAACAAAAGAAAAAGTAAAGAAAAAAAATAATAAGCTCAGAAACAAAAGTAAACGTCGAGCTGCAAGTGGTCGGATGTATAAAGAAAAAATTTAAATAAATTCATTTGTAATTTTGTTCAGGGTTAATCTTTGTCTAGATCCGTTTTCTCTTGTGTCCTTTTCCTACCCGAGACCAAAAATGTTTATTATTAATTAGGCTAAAATTGCCATGTATTTCAATCAGTATTTATTAAGCAAGCAAAAATTATTTGTTTTTAGTCTGTAATAAAAATTTATAATGTTCTAAGAAATCCAAATATTATTGCCTCCACCAGCATGCCCATCCCATAAGGGCGAACTAAACATTATGAAGGGGTCATCAGCTAAAACAAATTTTTTTTTTGGAAAAAAATGACCACGGCAGGGAGGGCAAAACTTAGCTTCAATAACACCGGAAGTTAAGCCCTTTTGTTAGTAGCAATGTCAGAGTCTGTCCGTCCATGTGTGGGTATTGATTGTCCTTTCCCCCTTCTCGTCGATTGCACGCAAAATTTAATAGTTATTAATGGCAAAAGGCACAGTCCAGACTGCAGGCAAGACCACCACCTCCTTAGCCGACGAGCAGAGCCGAGCAAATTCGCGTGCGCCTGCAGTCGGAAGTAACATCTAGCCTGGTTCGTTACACACAAAGGATTGATACAACCGACATCCAGAATTTGGTGCCACGAAAGTCCGCATGAGTTACCTTACTGTTTCGATGGTATATCTGTTTAAAGATACCGCTGATAAGTAGTTTCTCCACTCCGCTGTGGCCAAGGTTTAAGATGCCGAATTCAGCAGACAATCGCAAGCTCTTTAGTTCTCCACAATTATAAAAGTTGATTTGACTAAAGGCGTTGTCCCAAAACTTCAAGTCTAAAGTAACGCTTTTCAATGGGTTTCCACTTAGATCAAGGGTATTCAAATTGTTGTTCAGCAAAAAGAGATCCTTAGACAGGATAGAGATGTTATTATAACTCAGGTTTAGCGATCTAATATACTCTAGGTTATTGAAGATACCCGCCGGAAGGACATTAATCAAGTTGTTCTGCAGGTGTAAAGTCCTTAGACGTGAGAGTTTGTGGAAAGTTTCATTGGACAAATTTTCTATGGAGTTTCTGGCCAGTTTTAGCTCTCTCAAATTAATCAAATTTTCAAACTGGTATTTGTGTAATTCCGGAATGTGGCAATCATAAATATTGATAAATTTTAGATTTGCCATTGCAGGCAAAACGTCCATTTTGTAGTCACTGCTACAGTTGTACACTTCCAAATACTCGAGATTGGGTGTAAGTTTAACCACCTCCAAGTCTGAGCCGCGTCCCCAGAAGAGTTTCCAGATTTTCTGAGCCGGGTTATTCGAGTATTTTGATGGGTTCTCAATTCTACAATTATCGGATGGACAGACATCCTCAAGATCCTGGTGTCCAAGGACCGCAACAGCCAGCACAAGCAGCATATATAGAGAAGTCATGTTCAATTTCACTTTTTTCTCGAGCGGAAATATATAAGAAATTAAGCCCGAATTGAATCGCCCTTCCGTATTGGCACAGTCTACTCTTTTCGAATGAAGAAATTAAACTAAGCGGATTGATCCCATCGAAATAAGAAAGAAGAGCTAACTAGAACTTGAGTCATAATAAAAGGGAATAATAAAATGGTGAAACGGAGATTTTTCAGACGAAAATAACAATAAAAAAACAAATAAAATTAACCTTAGGCAAGCAGAAGTCTAAATACCCTGACTGTTATTTGTTATTAAAATTTAAATCAAATCGTTATAACGATGATAATGAACAATTTTTAGTACCCATTTTACATCTGGTTCATCCAAGAATTATATCTTTTAGAGTAGATTGATTTATATTGAGTTTTCTAATAAAGCTTTAATTTAATTACTATAAATTATTTGATCATTTTTAAATATATATTTGTGGTGATACTGAACAAAAATATGTACACTTTTTAGGGTCGCATATGCTACCCTACTCTAAAATGGTACAAATATAATAAATAAATGTATTTAAACTAATTATAAATTCAAATGAAATGATCGGAATTATGAAAAACTGAAATTTAACAGAGCGAAAGCCAGAAAAAATTATTGACAAATAAATACACATGTTGGGAGGCACTAATTTGTGTTGCCAAACAAATTTTCGCTTGAGAAATACAGAAACTTTGGTGTCTAATAACTCCCTTTCTTATTATCCGATTTTACTTAGGAATATATTTAAATCCTGGAGGCAAGATTTTGTCGGCCTGACCTTTTTCCCAAGGCGAGAAAAGCCAACATTAGCGCACACTAAGTAATCTCGTTTTATTGAATAATTTTAATTGCAAAATCGCTACTGTCTAATCTTCCGAAGAAGAGGAGGAATTAATCAGAATTAATAGAATCTTCCGAAGAAAAGGAGGAATTAATCAGAAGTACCAGCGCGACATTATTCACAGTCATAAAAAAAGAATACATTTCAGGGCCATCCGCTATGGAAGCTCTAAGTCAGACTGTACTCCTAATAAATAAAACTTTAATTCAAGCTTGAGACTCATTCAAAAATGTCCACAGCTGAATATTTAATTAAATGGGTTTTAATAGGTTTCCTTTGGGGTTGAGCATTTGCAAGTCTGCATTCTGTTAATAGAGATTTCCTAGATTTTTCTAGAGTTCGCGGCAAGCCAGGGCTCCGAAATGAATTGTATTTCCCAATCGTCTAATCTTTCCGAATGAAGAAATGGAGCAACGGCCTGGATCGATCCAGCTCCAATCAGCACGACTCTCTGGTCTTAGCTTTCCAAGTTTTAATGACTCCTTAGGGATTATCCATACATTACGTAATCACTTAAAACATTTAAAAATTTAGGTCTTTTAATATTTAATGCATATATGTATTTTATGCTAATACAATAAATTTGAACTCTATTTATGAACCCCAATTAAACACAATGCGAACTGCAAATATTTGAATAGACTTTCTTCAATGTTTATTTATTTTGTATTGTATTCGGAAACACACTCCCTTGCTTGTTACATCAGCAGAAAAACGTTAAGTTGTGCCAAGTTCAATTAATCCCGAACATTGCATATTTCGCACTAATCCAATGTGACTCCCAGTTCATCGCACACTTTATATAATCCAAAACAAAAAAATTCAGAAGCGAAAAGTAAAGTCAATTGTCTGCGCAGGCAATTCCAAATTAAAATTTTCACATCACTCTTCGAGTGCCTTATCTGCGAGTCCGAATTGAGTTGAAATCACACCCGAGGCATGACTCATTAGCATTTTTAATGCCTTTTTAGCCCTTGTATTTGAACTCTGTCGTGTGTGGTGTGTATGTTTCCTGTTTAGTGTTTTCTTCGAATTTCCAGCCGACCCAAGAAGCTGTAATTCGTGGCTTTTGAATTATTTAAACATTGCACAGATTGCTCAGTTTAAGAATAAGCCTTTAAATTAATGTATATACGTTTATATATTTGCTTTATTGACATTGTTCTGCATCAAATTGAAGACAATTTATAAACTTAATATTTTTGGAGTCTGAGGAATTCTATCCTCTGAAGGAAGACTTTCAGCTAATAGTGATTTTCTAGTAGATTCCATCTGGAAGGATTGAAAAGATCTTTAAATTGTCAATGGAAAAGCACTCACTACCGCGATCCGATTGAAAAGTGTCCTACATAACTGTCCTATAATAACTGGTAATAATATGAATCCATTTATAATTTAAAAGGTTTTGGATTGAGAATGAAATTAAGAAAATAAAATAAAATGTTTGCAATCTCTTGTTCAATACAAAAATCTTCTGTGCCTAAGCTTGTATTTCCAAGGCAGAGAAATTCAAAACGCGCAGCACATAAAATGTAATCAGGTCTCGCTGAAATAATAAGGTCGACTCGAGATTGCTCACAATTTTCAACAAAAAAATAAATTTAAACTCGCCTGCAATGGAAAGTTCTAACGCTTTCAGTGTTACTTAATTTAACCATTAGAGGCTTGAGCCTTCCAATAATAACATACGTTTCTCTCAAACACTAGAGTATTTCTCGTTGGTTCAAAAGAAGGAAAAATATTCCTATGCCGAGGAGAAGACCAGAAACTCCGAATAAAATAAAAAACTAAGTGTAATGCAGAGTATTTAAATTTATTACAAACAGTTACAAAAAATATTGTTGATTTTTAGATATAAAGTATACAAGTTGATAAAATTAGATTTGAATTTATTGCATTAAATTAAATGCCGTTAAAACACAATTAGAATGTTAAGAATATAAACGAATAATTCACCAAATTACGGAGTTCTCAATTGTTAGTTTTATGTAGATGTGTTACATATATTCTTGCGCAAGAATACCACAATCACAGTCACAATAAAAACCACGGCCGCCACATAGATTGAAATGGTTAGGTAATTGGGATCCTTTGAATTTTGGTTCACTTCTTGTGACGGTGTCGGATATATATGTCTGATTTGTGGAGGGTCCCTCCTTCGTGTTAGTTTCCCAGTTTCCTTTTCAGTTACAGGATTAATATCACCCTTTTCCTGCGTCTTCGGGGTTGAGTGTCCGTTCATATCCTGTTCCTCCGATTCAATAATCCTTGGTGTCTGAGTTGTTTGCGTAATTGAGAGCTCGTTCTTATTCTCTTCCTCTTTTTTTATAGTCCCGATTTCCTTCTGAATTAAATGAAGATCATTGTCATCTTGTAGTAAAGAGGCATTGCGAATAACTTGTACATATGACGAATGAAAGGCCCTACGAAGGTCCGCATAAGAAACAATACTATTTTCTTCATATATATTTTTGAATTTTCCGCGGAAATCAAATCTTTCCAGTCCGCTGTTCTGAAGGTATAAGTTGCCCATCACAGCAGATACTCGCATGTCCTTTAACTGAGTACAATATTGCAAATCGAGTTCACCCAGGTTTATAGGCAAGTACTTTCCAATGGGAAAGTCTAACTCAATGGTTTTCAGCGGGTTTCCTCTGAGTCGAAGCTTCGTCAGTTCTCTGATCCCAAGAAAGAGTTCCTTCTGCACCATGGAAATGTTATTATAACTCAGGTCCAACCAACTAAGATCCTCTTTGTTATTGAAGACACCCTCCGGAAGGACATTAATCAAGTTGCTCTGAAGACTTAAAACCGTTAAGCGGGAAAGTTTGTGGAAAGTTTCATTTGATAATTTTTCTATGGAGTTTCCGGTCAGAAGAAGCTCTCTTAAATTGATTACATTTTCAAACTGATATTTGTTTAATTCCGAAATGTGGCAGCCGTGAATATTGATTTTTTTTAAATCTTTCATTGAAGGCAAAACGTCCATTTTGAAGTCACTGTTACAGCTGAACACGGATAAATATTCGAGATTGGGTATACGTTTAACCACATCCAAATCGGAGCCGTGTCCCAATTCAAATACCTTGATGTCCGCAGCCGGTTTGTCCGAGTATTTCGAAGGACTCTGAAGCACACATACAGCGGAAGGACAAACATCCTTAAGATCTTGGCTTCCCAGGACCGAAGCAGCCAGTATAAGGAGCACGTAAAGAGTATTCATGTTAATTTCAGTTGTGGTTTTTTTTTCGCTCCAAGAAAAATATATGAGAAGTAAAATACGACGTTCCGTATCGACACGGTCTGCTCTCTTCGAATGACGAAATGGAACTATGCGGCCTGATTCGATGAATCTCGAATGAGCTCAGATTTTTCAGCCGAAATATAGTTAATAAAATTAAAGATGAAAGCTTAATTCGGCAAGTCCAAGTGTATATACCCTTTGCAGATATAGCAATAACACTGGTTTCTCAATATCATCCTAGAAATGATCCGTAAATTGTCCGACTCTGTGTATGTGTATATAAAGAATGTATGAAATACCCTTTATACGGTCGCGTATGTTCTCTTCCTCTGCCAGAGTAAAAAAAAAATATAAAATCCAATTGTGTTTAAGTGTTTTCTTTAATATTCAATACAAAGGAAAAAAACCAAAATGCGTAGCAATAAAATTTTAATCAGTGCTGGATGATAAATTCAGCTTCTCAACGCGAGATTGCTCACATTTGCCAACAAAAAATAAAATTAATACAAAATACAATATATGATGTAAAATACATAAATTTATTACAAATGTTAATGGAAAATATTTTAGTTTTTTGCACATAAAAACTAAGAGTTGTTAAAGTATGATTTGAAATAATCCATGATCAAATAACAGAGTTTTGAAACATCCTCAATTTTATGAATTGATGTTGTATATGTTTTTGCGAAACACTACCACAATCCCAATCACCATAAAGAGCACGGCCAGCAGAGAGAGTGAAATGATTTGGTAATTAGGACCCTTTGAATTCTGGTTCACTTCTTGTAAAGCTGTCTGATTTACGTCCTTGATTGGTTGATGGTTTTGCGTTCCTGAAAGTGAGCCATTAGCCATATTTGTTTTAGTAATTGACATTTTGTTCTTACCCTCATCTTCCGTTGGTATAATCCTGATTTCCTTTTGAATTAAATGCAGATTCTGGTTGCCAAAGTACTTTGTCATGCCGTCATAAAAAGTGCCATTAAAAAGATTGTCAAAGAGGGCCAAGTGTTGCAAGTTCTTGAGCGAACAGAAAACGGATAGATAGTCGAAACTGGTCAAGTGGTTTCCTTCCAGTTGAAGAATTTGAAGAGAGTGGGCTTCAGCGAAGGATTCAAGTGATATGTTAACCAGTAAATTATGGGAAAGGTCCAGAGTGGTAAGATTGGGTCCAAAAAGAGGAAACCTTTGCGGAACGTTTCTAATTCTGATTCTAGACATGTTGAGGAACCTGAGATTAGGAAAAGTGCATCTTTCTTCTTTCTTGCTTAATTCAAATATTGAGCTCTTGAAATATTTGAAGGAATTCGATAGATCCAGCCACTCGAGGGACGGCATATCACAAAGGACGTGTATGAATGGCCGCAGGAATTCGGCGCCACGAAGATCCGCATGAGTTACCTTACTATTCCGATGATGTATACTTTTAATTCGGCCGCGAATCTCTAATCTCTCCAGTCCGCTGTTTTGAAGGTATAAGTGTCCCACTCTAGCAGACACTGTCAAGTCCCTTAATTGGACACAATATTGCAAATCGATATTAATAAGTCTTACATCCAAAAAGTTTCCTAGAGGAAAGTCTAAATGAATGGTTTTTAGCGGGTTTCCTTTCAATTTCAGCTCCGATAAGTCTCTGTTCCCCAAAGAGGGATCCTTCGGCAGGATAGAGATGTTATTAAAACTCAAGTCCAGCCAATAAAGATTCTTTAGCGAATTGAAAACACCTTCCGGAAGGGCCGAAATCAAGTTGTTGCTCAGACTTAAACGCGTTAGGCCGGAAATATTATAAAAAGTGTCATTGGACAATTTTTCTATGGAGTTTCCGGTCAGTTCTAGTTCTCTCAAATTAATTACATTTTCAAACTGGTATTTGTTTAATTCCGGTATGTGGCAGTCATTAATACTGATTATATAGAGATCGGCCATTGAAGGCCAAATGCCCATTTTGAAGTCACTGTTGCAGTTCGCCACGAATAACTTTTCGAGATTGGGTACAAATTTAAGCACCTCCAGGTCTAAGCACTGACTCAAGGAAAGTTGTCTGATATTCAGATCCAGTTCATCCAAGTATTGCGAAGGATCCTGAAGCGAACATTTGCCTGACGAACAAACTGGTTCAGAATCTTCGTTTCCAAAAACAGATGCAGCCAACACAAGCAGCACGTAAAAAGTAATCATGATTATTTTTACTTTAAGTGTTGTTTTGCTCCGACGCAAATAAATATGAAATAAAACCCTCTACTCTTCGCGAACGACGAAATAGAACTAAGGGGATCGATAAGATGCTGAGCCCGAGATTTTTCAGACGAAAATAATTCCAATAAAAAAAAAAGAAACAATTTTAACTTTGCCACACCAAATAAACACTCAAAAAGTATTGTTAAAATTTAAATAAAAATCATTGTAAAACAAGATAGGAAGCTAACTTCTGCTCACCGAAGTTTATATACCCTTGCAGATTGCAATTTAACTATGAAATTAAAAACGAAATCCTTAAATAATGAATGTCCCAATCTCAAATTGGAAGCAAATATATTGAGAATAAGCCGAGTTATGATTTGGTCTAATATTTCCCTGATTTTTCCTATGGCAGCTATAAGATATAGTCGTACGATTTTAAATCGAAATTTTGGAATAATGATTAATGACCAGAGCTCTAAAATTAATTGTATTTCCTAATCTTTCCGAATGAAGAAATGGAATAAAGTCCCAATCAACTCTCAGCTTGCCGAGTTTCAATTACTCTCTTGGGATTATCCGTACATTACGTAATCACTTAAAACATATTTAAATCTATGTTTTTAATATTTAATTTAATGCACAACTTTAATGGTATGGCATAAAGTAAATTTTCTGCGCAGGCAATTTTAAATTCAAATGTTCACATCACTTTTCGAGCGCCTTATCTGCGAATTGTCCGAATTGAGTTGAAATCACACCCATGGTAGTATTAGCATTTTTAAATGCCTTTTTATTCTTTGCACGGAGACTATCAACTTAAAGTAATTTTCCATAGGAATCCATCCGGAAGGACCTCAATCCGGTTGTCCTACTAAAATTACTGATAATAATATGAGTCCAAAATAAAAAAAAATATTCATAAAAAAAGATATCTCTCACTCCAAATAAAAAAATATAATAATATAATATAAATATAAATATAATAATAAAAAAAATACAATATGAAAAACACAGTTTTTTAATTTTTTTACAAACGTTTTGCACATAAAAAATACAAGTTGATAGAAAAGAATTTGAATTGATCGAATTAAATTAAATGACTTTGAAATACTATTAGAATATTAAGCATAAGATAAGCTTAGAATATAAAGAAATAATAAATCAAATCAGAGAGTTTTAAATTTCTCAATTTTATGAAGTCACTTTGCATCTGTTCCTAAAGATGACTACCACAATCCCAATCACAATAAAGAGCACGGCCAGCAGAGAGAGTGAAATGATTTGGTAATTGGGTCCCTCTGAATTCTGGTTCACTTCTTGTAAAGCTGTCTGATTTACGTCTTTGATTGGTTGATGGTTTTGCGTTCCTGAAAGTGAGCCATTAGCCATCTTTGTTTTCGTAATTGACATTTTGTTCTTACCCTCATCATCCGTTGCTATAATCCTAATTTCCTTTTGAATGAAATGCAGATTATGGTTGCCAAAGTACTTTGTCATGTCGTCATAAAAAGTGTCATTAAAAAGATTGTCAAAGAGGGCCAAGTGCTGCAAGTTCTTAAGCGAGCAAAAAACTGATAGATAGTCGAAACTGGTCAAGCGGTTTCCTTCCAGGTGAAGAGTTTGAAGAGAGTGGGCTTCAGCAAAGGATTCCAGTGATATGTTAACCAGTAAATTATGAGAAAGGTCCAGGATGGTAAGATTGGGTCCAAAAAGAGGAAACCTTTGCGGAACGTTTCTAATTCTGATTCTAGACATGTTGAGGAACCTGAGATTAGGAAAAGTGCACCGTTCTTCGTTCTTATTTAATTCAATGATTGAATTCTTGAAATATTTTAAGTAATTCGATAGATCCAGCCACTCTAGGCCGCAGGAATTCGGTGCCACGAAGATCCGCATGAGTTACCTTACTATTCTGATGATTTATACTTTTAATTCGGCCGCGAATCTCTAATCTCTCCAGTCCGCTGTTTTGAAGGTATAAGTCACCCACTTTACCAGACACTCTCAAGTCCCTTAGGTGGAGACAATCTTGCAAATCTATTTCAATGAGGTCTACATCCATTCCTAGGGGAAAGTCTAAATTAATGGTTTTCAGTGGGTTTCCTCTAAGAGTTAGCTTCATCAAATTTCTGATCCCCAAAAAGGAATTCTTCGGCAGAATAGAGATGTTATTATAGCTCAAGTCCAGCAAATCAAGATTTTCTAACGAATTGAAGACACCTTCTGGAAGGACCGTTATCAAGTTATTCTGCAGCTGTAGAGACTTAAGGCCAGAGAGTTCGTGGAAGGTTTCATTGGACAACTTTTCTATGGAATTTCCATCCAGTTCTAGCTTTCTCAAACTGGTTGCATTTTCAAATTGATTTTTGTATAATTCCCGAATATGGCAAGCATAAATAACGATCTTTTTGAGATCGGCCATCGGAGGCAAAATGTCCATTTTGAAGTCACGGTTGCAGTTTGATACGTATAAATATACGATATTGGGTTTAAGTTTAAGCACCTCCAGGTCTAAGCTTTGATTCAAGTAACGTTCCGGGACTTTCGGATCCAGTTGATCCGAGTATTGCGAAGCATACCGAAGCCAACATTCGTTTGACCTACAAACTGCCTCAGAATTTTCGTTTCCAAAAACAGATGCAGCCAGCACAAGCAGTACGTAAAGAGTAATCATGATTTTTTTCACTTGGAGTCCTCCTTTTTCTCCGACGCAAATATTCGATGAAATAACCGCTTTTCCGGATCTGTAGAGTCCACTCGTTCCGGTTGCCAAAATGGAACTAAAAGATTGATTCGATGGAATTTTTAAGGAAACCTTGCAGTTAGACTTCTTTCAATTCCCAGTTGTATAATATAAAATAATATATAAAATGGGAAAGCTGGACTCTAATAAGTCCCCAGAGAAATAAGTCACGAAACACTAATTTTATCAAAGATTACAACATCGACTTTTAATTGAATTTTGACTTTTATTTTATTTTTTTGAGAAAACAATGAAATAAGTCCCCAAAAATAGAAATGACATAAGACCGCAATCAAATTTCTTGGAGACCTATTTCACTCTTTTTCTTTCTAGAACGAAACAATAAATCGACTTGATATTTGCTGCACAGTTTTGTGTACCGAAGACCAAAAGTAATGTTTTTAAATTTAAATGACGAGGTAAGTACGTTATATTTAATTTAAAAATTGGTTTAATTTCTTAAATACATTTTTCAGTATTAAACAATGTATTTCAATTTATTTAAATATATTTAAATTCGTTAAATATTATTTATAATTTATTTTCAACAGTTTATGGGGTTTTATTTTAGTTTTAAATTTGGGGTCTTATTTTTATACATTTTATACATTTATTTTCTGATCACCCGTATTGTTAAAAAATGTAATTATCTTCACAAATGTTGCTGTTGCAGAAATTTAATCATAATTGCCCAAAATTTCCAATGGTTATTATCCCATTTTACTAGCCTGTCCATCTACAAAAATAATTAAATAATACAATAAATAATGCAAAATATTTGAATTTATTATACAATTTAATTGAAATCCATTGTAAGTAGTAATTATATAATGAATGTGAATAGAAGAATTAATAGAATTAGGAGACAGTGTTTTCGGGATCCATCGAATTCTCGTACATTTTTTAAAGTGTCTGATTCACCTTCTTAGATTTACGATAGAATCCTTGTTCAGCGCCTCTGGTAGTGTCTTTTGGAATTAAATGTCTGATCCTTACTTTCTATAATCCTGATTTCCTTCTGAATTAAATGTAGATCCTTGTTGTCAAAATACTTGGTAATTTTCTCGTAAGAAGTGACATTAAAAAGGTTGTCAAATAGGGCCAACTGTTTTAGGTTCCTTAGCCAGACGGAAACTGCTAGATAGTCGAAACTGGTCAGTCGGTTTCCTTCTAGATAAAGATTCCGAAGAGAGTGGGCTTCAGCAAAGATTTCTAGGGAAACCACCTCTAATGAATTATGGGAAAGGTCCAGGGTGGTGAGATTGAAGCCGAAAAGAGGGAACCTCTGTGGAATATATTCCATTTTATTACCAGACATATTGAGGAACCTGAGACTGGGCAAACTGCTGTCATGTCCATAAGTCGTGTCAAAGATGAAGAAGGAGTTGTTAATTGAGGTCTTCGCCAGATCCAGCCACTCAAGGGATTGAACGCCATGAAGAATATTCCTGAATTCCGTCCCATTCAATATGGTGCCGTGAAAGTCCGCATAAGTTAGCTTGCTGTTTGCATGATTCACACGCTGGCCGATACTTCCATTGATCTGCAATCTCTCCAGTCCGCTGTTCTCCAGATTTAAAATGTTTACATTAATAGATACTTGCATATCCCTCAGCTGGCCACAGTTACTCAGATTGATGCTATAGATCTTAGAGTAAGGCCACCCGGTCGGAAAGGCTACTGACGTCAGCGGATTTCCTTCTAGATTTATTTCCAACAATAATGAGTTTCGGGTGAAGAGATCCTCCGTCAGGATAGAGATTTTATTATTGCTCAAATCCAGCATTGAGAGATTCTCCAGCGGATAGAAGACACGCTCTGGAAGCACCTCAATCAAGTTGTCCTGCAGATATAGGAACGTCAGGCGGGAGAGATGGTGAAAGGTTTCGTTGCACAATCCTTCAATAGAGCTGCTGCGGAGATCGAGGGTCCTCAAATTGCTCATCTTGGCAAACTGGTAATCGTGTAATTCCAAAATATGGCTGCTAATAAGACTGATATCCATGAGATTTTCCATTGGAGACGGGACCTCCAAGTTGAACTCCCTCTCACAGTTGAATACGACTAGAGAACGCAGATTGGGTGTAAGCTTGAGCACCTCCAACTCTGAGCAGTGTGCCAGGAACAGGTGAACAATATTCGGAGCCAGTTTATCCGAGTATTTGGACTGGTCCCTAAGAATGCAAAATCTCGAACAAACTTCGTCTAGGTCACGGCTGCCATAGGCAGAGGCAGCAAGCACCAGCAACACATAAACAGCAATCATGTTTCAATTAAGCTTGAAAGAAATATTAATGGAAAATATATGTCTAATCTTTCCGAATGAAGAAATGAAACTAAGCGGAATGAGCCTAATCTGAAAATTAATAGTGGAATGGAATGTTTATTAGCTGCCTCCGAGACTGTTCAAGTAAATAAACTAAAAATGTATTTTGAAGCTCTCATTTTTGGAAACCTCAAGGTCTGATTATAGATTAAAGTAAATATAAATTAAAGAGCTTGATATTCTCTCTTTCTTAAAAGAATACATAGCTTAAATCGTATAGCATAAACATTATTATTAAATAATTTTACTATATAAATTTCAGATTGCCTTAACTAATTTTGTAACATTTAGTCTCTATGTTCATTTGTTACTTTAAAACGCTTAAAATATTGTAATTGAAGCTCCAGCGAATACTGTTTTTTCAGAGGATCATAAAATGCCTCCATGATATACCTGAGGCATCCTCCTCATCGATGGTGAAAGTGCTCGAAGTTAGCGACTTGATTTACTTTTGCACCCCACAAAAATAGATCCGCTTTGGAGTCTGGGTACCAATTAAGGATGCGCTCCACCTCCGCCGCTAACAATATCCAAGCCATCCATTGTCCACATCCAATTAGTTGGTCTCCAACACCTCTGCTCCTGCGGCAAGCACCATTTTCCACGGCTGCCTGCCTGCCACAAATCAAAAAACAAACAGAAAAACAAAACGTCGGCATATCCGAAAACCAAAAAGAAAACCAAAACAAGCCGAGGAAAACCCAAAAAGCAAAGTGCCAACTTTCATTAAAAGTATTTTTGCGCTCATTGCCAATGCATTCAATTGTGGTCTCAGCGAGCATGGATCCCATGCCTAGTTTAAGCCAGCGACTTGACTTTGACCACCTCCTGTTGTCTCTGGGCCTTGTTTCGCATCCAATCCTCATGATCTACAACACACCGTGACCTTCTTTGCCTTCTCTGCCCATGAGAAGCCCTGTGCGGCACAGGAAATAATTTCGAAGTTTCTTCAAAATAATATTAATGCCTTTAGAATATTATTTATAACGCTTAATTTCATATTTTTCTATAATATTATTAATAAATTTTAATAAAAATTATAGTTTTCAATGTGCAGAGAAATTTTGGACAAGTTTTAACTCTTTTTAAAAGACAATATACATTTTAGAATTCCATTATCCTTGAGGTACTTACTTTTCAGTACTGTAGGGAGTTTGATTAATAGTTTTTTAAGTATCTTAAAGTTTATTTATATTTAATTAAATTAAAATAAATTCATATTTGATTTATATTTAAATATAATATTTGGTTTCCGTGTAGAGAAAGACTTGCCACAAAACCGAAACGACAAACATTCGCACACAAAATTTGAAAAAGTAAAAACCGTCGAAGGAAAGTGAATTTCTTTTTAAGCAAATCAACTTGCCACGCCCCTCCGCCGAGGGGACCCCCTCTCTCTTACCCCACTTGGCGGCCCGGAGATTCACAGATCTTTTGGGTGAAATTTCATGTGCCATTAAACTGGTTCTGTCAGGCGCAGCGCTGGACTGTCGATCGGCTGTGCTTTTGGCTTGGAATACGGATCGGTTCGAGGATTGGGCTTAGGTTCGGCGACTTTGCAGCACTCCTTGCCACCGATTTTCTAAAAATTAAATGGGTATCGACGGGGAGTTTACATATTTAATGATAGATAATGGTATCCACTAAGGTGGCAAGGATTTTATGTGATAAGGATAAAAAAGAAACTAGCATATATTAAAGATTAAGACACTTTTTTTAAAAAATTTGTATTTATTTGATCTTATTTTTATTTATTTTTTAAAAAAAAACTTTTATAAGTAAAGTCTTCTTAGTTTTAGCTCTAATTTTCACTTAAATGATTCCGTTGTTGTAAAAAATACCTGCAATTTGCATATATTATATTTTGCTAATTAAAATTTGTAATTAAGTATTAATCATACCCCATTGGCAGTGCCATTACAGGGCAACATGGGCATCTGCAGCGTGTAAATGAGGCATGTGCTCCTGCACAGACTCTTCCCTTTTCGCATCGCCCACACGGCCACAGCATCCACCGCAGCCATAAACATGCTTAATTTCCATTTGTGGCAGCTTTGGGCTGCAAAGGAAGCCTCCTCGACTCCTCGTGGGCGTTGCAAGATCGACTTTTTGGTGGAAGGCAGGCACTTGCCGCACTTGCCACACGCTGCGTTGCGTCAGTTTAGTGTGTCAGAAGCCGCCAGAAGAAGAAAGTTGCTCCGCGTCCGCGTCCAAGCCCCATTGATCCGGTTTAGTGGAGTCGCTACAGGTTCGTTGTTCCTTCGAATGGCGATCACTTTTTTTTCTGTCTTTAGCGTTTTCCTCTTTTTTTTTTTGTGTGTGTGTTTACTTACTTTCAGCCGCGACGAAAAATCGTCGTCCACTTTCGGTCGCAATTAATTATGCGGCGGGCAGCTGAAAATGAAAGTGCGCCCAGGTTGCAAGTCCAGATCTTGGGTTCTCACTCTCTCTTTCTCCAGCCTCGACTCCTGCACCTTCTCCTGGCCCGTCCTCGTCTCCGTCTCCAAAGTTGTGTGGTGGCTTTTTTATTTAATATCGGCAAACGATGCCTTTTCCCCATTATTAGACACCAGGAGACTTTATTTCTGGCCAGAAAGTAGCTTAGTAGGGGGCTTTAATTGTGTCTGGAACTGAATTAGGCTTCAAATTAAATTTTAATAATAAATATTTAAAGTTATTCAAGTTATGGAAACTTTGTAACTAACATAGATTGTCTAAATTGATATCCAGATGATAGTTTAGAGTCTATAGCTGGGAAATTGGTTGAGTAATTCATTATCCTTCACAATCAAAATGTACTTAAAATTTAAAAGATCTCGAACAATTCTTAAGATGTTTCTTCCTGTGTAGCTCGAAAAGTGAGAACATTCTGCCCCGAGATCTTCATTATCTTCAAACGAGAACGCCGGTGCCTGGTCCCTTCATCCAGTCCCTTGTTCAGTCCCCCATGCTGCCCATCGAGATGTCGTTGTCATCCTCATCGGCCCATAAAAAGTTGGCTTTATGCTGCCCGACGGAACTCGCAGGTGGTCACTTAGTTTATGGCCAGGCAACCGCAAGATCGCACACCGATCTGCGCTGATTTGTTGTCGCCATTCCCAGGCCGAAGGTTGGTGGCTAAAGTGTTCTCCGAACGCTGAACGCTGAGATATTAGTCAGGCGGATTCAATTTAAAGGAAGCAATTTAAGAGATACTAATAAAATAAATAATATATAATAGAATAGTAAGAAAGTAGGTATAAACAAAATAGTAGTAATTGTTACAATAAGGAAATCTTAGTATTTGTTTATTTTATAATCCATATATTATTTTCAAGCTTAGGAAGATTCTTAAATGTATTTTAGTTCTAGTTTTAATCTATTTATTTTCATTTTTGCAAAAGATTTCTCACTTTTTTGTTCTTTTAAGAATAATCAATATGAAAAGATTGTACTATTGAAATTGTTTAATCAAGATGTTCCTCTTGAGCCTAAGATGATCCTTAAACACTTTCTAATTCTGGTATTCAGTATGTAAAACTTTATTATTAACACTTTATACATTATTATAAATCTTCTAAATATTTATTTAAAATTTCTAAAAAATCGTAAGCTTTTCCTAAAATAAATACAATTTCTCTTCTTTAGAATAAACTTCGATCGTCCCGATTGAATCATCACATCAAGCCAATCGATTTTATTACCCCAATTATGTCCACCCACGGTGACTGGCCAGCACAATGGTCATTTCCAACTGTCCACAGATCCGCAGAAGAAAGGAAACCTTCGGCGTCTAACTCAAATTTATCGAGTCTGTCAACATGCCAGCCCCGCGGGCTACCGATCATCGATTTGTTCCCATGAAAAGACCATTTCGGTTGCTCGCCAATAAAACTTAAGCGCCATCCAATAAAAGTTGTAGACAATTCTGTACAATAAATAAGGGGAAAAGCCCACACAGAATGGCAATCGATCGACGACGACTGCGGCGACACGATCAGCGGTCTTATTTGATCTATATGGGAGTGAGACTTTGCAGACTGTGACCCCGTCAGCCAAAAAATAATAATAATAATAATAAACGGAAAGAAAACAATGCGATATGGAAAAACTGTGGCATGTTTTCCCAACATCAAGTTGCCTCCGAGTTGGAGCTCATAATCGTTTAGGACGAGGAGGCTGGGTGCTCGCAGACAGCGGGTCTCAGTGGAAATGGCTCTAGACACAAATTATATTAATGGTCTTTTGTTGGGCTCCAGTGGAGATAGAGGGAGAAGAGGGAAGGGAGGAGTCTGCAGCAGGATCAGTGGAGGAGGAGGAGGAGGAGGAGGAGGAGGAGGAGGGCCTGGCATTATTTGTCTCTGCACGAATCACGTTTTAGAAATTGCATTGCACATAGAAGGCAGCCGAAATGATCAACGAAAAAATGTACTAAATGTGCAACAGTCACAGCTCGAAAACACTTAAAGAAATTACAGATTTAATAAATAAAATCATAAATATAAAACTACAAATTTAAGAAAACAAATCAACATTTAACTTATAGTTATTATTTATTATTTATTATATTTTATTCAAGAAGTTGACCCTGAATTCTTCTTCCTGTGCACTCCCAGCTAGATTCGGTATTAGAGAGACAATCTCTTTGGCTGTCAGGGCTTTTTGCGCAAGTTCTGAATGTGAGGAGCTCTCGGGCAAGCGGGTCTTAAGTGCCACTTAGCTTTAATATGTTGCCCTACCGTTTAAATGGGCCTCTCTGGCTTGCAGGCAAATCGGAGTTACCTGAAATAATTGCATGAACACAAATTGGAGCGCTGTGGTGTAGGAATCGTTCTGCGATTTCGGTGATTACATGGCTCTTCCGCCAAAGATTCCGCTTTCTCCAAATCAAATGATCGACGCAGAAGAAGAAGGTGGAGAAGATGGTGCTCTCCGCAGGTCTCTTGTCACGTCTACTTGAGCACGATCGCTAGCGATTCTTCCGCCGCCCCGATTATGGCTTCTCCGATACTTTAAGCCCCCGAAGAATGTCATATAGCCAGCGAAAATAATGCGTATTGTGATCATTGAAGTTGGAGTGTATAAAGAAAATAGAAAATATTACTTATTTCCACTGGAGAGAGAAAGAGAAGGAAAGCAAATAAGACACATTCTTATTGTCGCCCAGAGTTTTCTGGGTCAGTTGATGGGGGCCTGGTATTTGGCACTTGGGTCAATGTGCCACATGTGGCACAACCTACGAATGCGATGAGTAATGGGTGTCAAGAGGCTGGAGGTTCCCAGCAAGGTCTCAATTACAGGTTAATAAGCGGGGTGGCATTATTACACTTGTAGAAATTCATTAGGTTAGTATTTAAGAGTCCAAGAATTTGGTAAAAATATATAAAAACATGTTTTGGACAGAAAGGAAATAAAAACAACACTTGGTTCTAACATAGTTTACATTAAACTTTTCTCATTTATAATATATATTTTATTTTATTTTACACTTAAGACCCTTTTATTTGCTGTGCAAAGAACCTCAAAGTACTAACCCAGAAGTGATAGAAAGTAAGCCAGATTACTGGATTTTCATTTGCAAATTAGTTTGGCTGCCGTGCAGCAATTAGGAAAATGTATTCTAGATTTTCTCAGGCCTCCCGTGAATATCCCATGTATGTATGTACATATGTCTGCCCATTAAATCGTGCACAAAATTCTCACACTCGAAAATAAAAGATCGTAATGAAGAATTGTAAAAAAATTGATTACCTGAGAAGGAACACGTACGATAATCATAACTCTGCGCTCCCTTTTCACACTTTTTCCCCCTTATACTTTTTTTGTTGTTGTATTTTTCATTCTTTGGACCAACTGCAGTGCTGCAGTGCTGCAAAGGCCTAATTGCATCACGTTTTTAGATCAACAACAAAGGCCGACAGAATATTACACAATTGTGAAATGGCCAGGAGACAGAGTCGAGGAAAGGCAGTGCCATTAGTTTCCATGATTTCTACACGTGAGTGGAGATCTACGCCCTGAGCACCGACTGACTCTCGGTTTCCGACTCTTTAAATGTGATTTTTTTTGTTGTATTTCAAGCTTTGTTGGGATCCGTATCTGACGGGTTGACGGAACGCCTGACTGGCAGGTTTTGTCTTTGTCCATTTGCCTTAATGAACGCCAAGACTTTGACTGTGACAATAATAACAATTTCCGAACATATCAAAAGATAGTAGAGATTTAATTTTTCTCGCCCAGATGAAAACGGGTTCTAGGAGGAAAAATAAAAAAACAATATGATATACGGATGTTAGTAGGAGAAATTATTAATAAAGGAAATAAGCAGACCTGGAGAAGAAATAAAACGGGGACTTATTGAACTAAAATAAATTATTTAGCAAGATTTTAAACAGCAAGATGATGGAGTTATAAAACTAGAATGTAAATTATAATATTCAGAACTCCATTTAAATTATTCTAAATATAAAACATAGTAATGTGTCTTGTATGTCTCTTTCTTCTAATTTTTCACCGTTTCAACATCAATCTTTAGAATTTTAAATCCAATAATATTTCAGGTAATTTTCTTAAGTCAACCCAAGATCTCTGCCTACTTAGGAATCCCTTAAATCTACCAATTTCACAGGTAAAACCCCCATTTAGAGCCCTCTACTTAGTTTTCTTGATGAGAAGTGCAACTGTGTTTCGGCAATTTACCTGCCGGCTGCGAGGGATTTATGCAACTTCTTGGCAAAAGTGTCAGGCGCATCGAAGCGTTGCATCCTCCGCAGTTGCAGCATGTGGCAACATGTGGCAACAGTCGCGGCACGCAATCCGCAGCAGCCAGATTTGGCCAAAAAGAGTGACTTGACTTGGCTGCGTTTGACACACATTTCCCAACTCCCTTTTTTCCAACTAAATGCCGGCATTTAGACGCCGAAAAACGGATGCACATTTCCGGTGCTACTCGCATTTCGTGACAAAGCAGACTCAGAATCCACGCCCACCACGCTGACCAAGTCAGCCGAAGCAATAAATCTATGTATATAATGGTATATAGATTCAGCCGCGTCTGAATCCGGAGCTAAGTCCAGCTTGAAGCCCGAGCTTGGAGCTTGGCCAAGTGCCGCCCGCGCGACAAACGTAATTGACCAAAAATGCAACGCTTGGCTGAACCCTCCCCAGAGAACAGTCAACGAGCAGGGAATTGGGATTATTCGGAAGGCATTCGACTGAGAAATATCCTATGAAATGTTATAAAAAAAATTAAAATTGAATTTAGCTTTTATTACTTTAAATAAAAAATAACTGTTGACCTATAAAAGTGTCTAAATGTAGCCCAAATTTACGATGTGATGGCACCAGGGCATTGACAGAAAAATAGTTAATTAAATGCCCTATTTTCCCAGCTCATTCATAACACATATACCCCTCCTTACAGGGCATCATAACTATACCTTTTCACATTTGTTACTGGCTTTGTTTTTCGCATGCACATTTATTTGGCTTTGGCCCGTCGAGTTTCTGGTGGGTGATGTTGGGTTATGGCGGCTATAGTTAAAGTGGGTGATTCATGCGAGTCAGGTTCTATGGCCATTACCATTACCATTCCTATTCCCATTTCCATTTCCATTCCCATTGCCATATTGTGCGGAGAACAAAGAGCGATCCGATCGGATCCAGCTGCAGTTTCTGACGATTGTGGGTTGAAGTTCGCCGGCGGCTGTTGAACCCGCCAAAGTGGAAGTTGAAGCCAAAGTCGAATCCGAGCTAAGATCTGTCTGCCTATTTGGCAAATAATTATTTTTTTATCGGGTGTTAAGCCAACGCAGTGCAGCCGCCAGTTGGCTAATTAATTCATTAGTGATTGCCTCATAAAACGAGACAATTGCCACATCTGGATGGGATGACTGCCTGCTGCTGGTGGAGCCTTAGGTATCGTCCAGCAGCTGCTTTAGCTGCTGCTTTGGGCCATCTCCCTCTAGGAGGACACACTTTTTATGGCCATCCAATGATTACGTGGGCAGACGACCCCGACTCCTCTGGCTCCTCTTGCAATTAATAAAGCGCACGTACGTATAGAGAGATGTCTTCTGTTTTCTCGCTTATTTATTTTTTATTATTATTTCTTATACGAATGGACAAAAACAAGTCGTTAAAGCTTACCGCAGATGCCGATGCTGTAATAATATCGTATGCAAATCCCTCCCCTGCTCCCTGGCTCCCTTCCCCTAGCGAATCGTCGTCGGCATTGATATAAAGTTTCAATTTACGGCTCATATATCATAACTTGGCCAGCAAGCGGGCGGGGCACCTCAGTCGTACTTATGGGGCTTATTAACTCGTAAAAATGCGCCTGTCACCGATCTTTCAGTTACAAATGTTGTCGGGATGCTGCTGGGCTGAACCTTGAATGTACGCCGGCGATGAGGAGAATTGCTATATAGATAAGGCATCTTCCTCTGCCGAATTCCAATTTAATTAGGCGGGGATTTTCCAAGGAGCTGTAATTATTGAATAAAAAGGTATCTCACTAAGCAGCCTTCCCATAATTTGTAAGGGAATTGTAGATGGATACTTGTATTGAAAGATAGAAGGTTTTATAGGTAATATTTATATCTAGAAAGGGAAATATTAAAATTAAATTAAATTAAATTACCTATAGGTAACATTGTAAGTATCAAGTCAAATTGATAACTGCAAGGGTTTTCAAAATTCGGGTTCCCAAAGACATTTTTCTACCTTCTCATATATTTTATAAGATATTTGCTGTCGTCTCAATGTCTTTTGCTCCCTGGAAATATAACAATACACTATTTTTGACGGAACATTAAGCGCAACTCTAAATTGCAATTTTTAACTCGCTTAATTTTAAGTTTTTACCATTTCCGGCGACGCACAGGTTTTTATGCGCCACCTGGCGGCCCACACTGACTCCCGCTTTTGACCTTAACACGATTTTTTTCCAAAATTGGCAGCAGCTAAACCAAAATTGTTAAACAAAAGCAAAAAGAAATCATAAACTTTAGCAGAAGCAAAAGCAAAAGCCAAAAGCAAAAGCCAATGCAAAGCCACATTCAAAGTTTCTTATCAAACGAAAACCGGAATCAAAATAAAAAGCCAAAGAGAGAGCGAGAGCGAGAGAGCACAATGAGAGAGTAACTGAGACAGAGAGCAACAAAAACAGCTGAGCGACTTTTGCGGACGGTTTCAAAGGCAGAGCAATATTTTTTGTCGGCGCGAACGGACGTGAAAGCGGAAAACGCGAAGCGAACAAGTGAATACAACAAGAAGTGCAATTAAAAGACAAGTTTAAAAATATAGAAATTATATTAAAAAAAATATACACACATCTATCGATACCTAGAAGTGCTCGTGATTTAAAAGATCGTAATCAGTGTTGTGAAATCCCATGGAGAAGCTAAGCCGCAAAGCCAAAGCCGAAAACCAAACGGCAAATGCGAAAAGTGCAGGAAAACGTGACCGCCAATAATAATTCTCGAGCATAATTTTCCGTCGTTTTGTGTGTTCTTTTTTGTTTCGTCGCGTTACCTTGTGTTTTGTGTTAAATGTAGGCAGCCACAAACAAATATTCGATATTTCTGTGCGGCATATTGCCTTTGGTTCCTTCCATTTACATTCCGATTGTGTTTCGTTCAAAAACCAAACCAGAGAAAAAACGTAAACCAGATACAAAAAAAAAATAAATAAAAAAATAAAAGAAACAATTGAAAACAAAGCAAGAATTGTGAAATTCTAAGGTTAAAACGAAAGGGCGCCTCGAGTGCAAATCAATTATATGTCGGCCAGTGCTAAGACGCGCTAAGAATCGCAAGCCAAGATGACGGAGCACCAGGCCTCCGAGCCGGAGTCCGCGCCCGTTCCCCCGTCCAAGTTCAAGGACGCGGAGGAGGGCTTCCTCTCCACCTCGCCGGACAGCGCCAACGGCGATGCCCCCAAGGCGGCACCCAAGAATGCAGTCTCCCTTGGCCAGCATCTTGGTGATTCGGAGAAGCTGCCGGGCCACCAGCTCGTCCGCTTGGCCTTCCACCAGTGCTCCTGCCCGGAGCAGTGCGTCACCCTAAACAACATACTGGACTCGTTCAAGGCCCCACTCTCGGAGGACCAGGCCTGGGCCCTTATCCATCAGTTCACCACGCTGTACTACAAGGTGGCCATCCAGGCACACAGCTGCCTTCCAGCCGACTACGAGTCCGGCTTGCCCGCCAGCTTTGAGCTCCACTTTCATCGCGACGGCAGCGTGCACTTCTCTGGTAAGGAGCGCCTGCCGCCGCCTGGGGATCAGCAGAGCGGTGAGCGGACCAAGGAGTGTAATCCGGAATTGGACATTTCCTCCCGGGACCAGCTGGACCACAGCGCCAGCAGCAGCAGCACCACCACCACCACCACCACCACCAGCAACAGTACCAACGGCGGGGACGGCAGCGCCATTGTTATAAATCGAGGTAAGTCAACTTTTATGGAGTAACTTATTCAAGAAACCTTATAATATTTATTAAATCATATACCTAGGAAGGGGTTTATTTATTTTTAAAAAATGAATAGTATTTCAAAACAATGTTAGATGAAAATTTCAATCCATTTTAATTTATTTTTGTTGCCAAATTATTTGAGCGAGAATTTTAAATTTAAATTAAATGGAGAATTTTTAAATGTTCCATTATTATTATGTATTATGTGGCCATTAACCTGTAAAATTTACTTTTTTACCTGAAAGCGCAAACAAGTAAGGAATTTCTTGATTTATTCTTGTAATACAATATAGTTTTTCTTCAGAAAATATACAAAGTAGAGTTTTGTTAATTTTTCCATTCTATAAACACAATTTCTTATCAAGGCATTAGCTTTGTACATACCTACCAATCTATAGGATCTGTATAACGTTAATTAGAACCATATAGTAGGTATATAAAGTGAGTGATTTGATTTTTGATAGCACGACGAACTACTAACCTTAAATGACATTTTTATGGGATTTTTCTGTGACGCTGACAAGTTACCTCTTTCGAGTGCTATTTATTTATTTGAATGGGTTTGAACTTTGGTAGGTAGCTCCACAAAAGCTGTATTTTATTTTAGTTTTATTTTTATTTCGGCCTGTCAGAGGTCAGTTTGGGTGTCGTCGACTGCAGATGCGGAACTGTAGCAGTCTGATGAAAACTGGGGCTGTGATTAGCTGGGCCGGAAAACCGGTTAAAGTGATGCCTTTCCGGATGGGGACGCGGCTCTTTGTCTTTTCGGCAAACGCTTTCATTTTCAGTTAATAAGCCACAGTTAACTTCTTTCATTTTCTTTCTTTCTTGACTGGCCTTTTGTGCCGTGATGTGCGTTTCCGTGTGCCATCCATCTGACTATTGGCATCGGAATCCCCTCGCTTTCCAAACAAACAACCCACACTATCCAACTATCCAACTATCCAGCACGGCGGACTGATGATGACCTCTGCATTTAAGTTATGCAGCCAGCTTTGATTGAGGTTTTTCTCCTTCTCACTTCTGTCTGATTGCGTGCTGGCTTTTGGGAAAGTGTAAACGGCGACTCCCATGAAGAAGGTCCCATCCCATCCCATCCCATCCCATCTCATCTCAGCACCCCAGCGTACCCAGTATTTTTCACTTTCTTTTGTGGTTTTGGGTGCACAGCAAGAAAATGCAGATCATTTTCTTAATGTTTTACTGATGTCAAGCTGAAAATGAAATAAAGAAAGAAATTATATAAGAAATGAAAATAATTTAAAATTATTTAAGAATTGTATGAAATATTTTGTGTTACTCTGTCTTCCTGATATTAATATCCCTGTCTTATTCGTTATTTCTTTAAAAGTTATTCTTCACAAAAAAATCGTTACTATTTTTCCAAGTGCTCAACATAGCTTATATACCCACTCTCCCTCCCTCCTTGGTCTTCTGTAATTGATGGGGGATATTTTGTCTCCAGATCTACGGATCTACAGAACGTGTCTGAGGTTGTCTGCCAGCTAATTGTTTAATCATTCGTCCGCGGGACTGTCAAAATACAGGTCGGTAATCTATCGGCTTTTAGATAAGCCACGTTAATTGGAAAATGCATTTGTGAGTGGGCTGTGCGATGGGATCTTGAATCTCCTAGGTGGCCCTTCCAGGTGACTCACAGCTTCTTGGGCTACAGAGCATTAACTGCATTCTACTGCATTTTTATACAGACATTCTGAGCGATGATCTTTGTATGGGCCAAGAGTCTCTGAGAGGTCTCTCTATTTGGCCAGGCCAACTCTGTTTATAGCCAGGCTTTATGTATCGGCAAGGCCAATTAGTTGGTTCTTATAAGCAATTAGCCGGGTACACAGGTATTCTTAAGGGCACGCAGATACAGGAAGTTGCTTGGAGATATTAATTAAATTGTGTAGCTCGGAGGTGAAGGAACTATTAAGCAGGTAACTGCTGTTGCTAGAGAATGTACCATGAAATATTCCTATAAAAATTGAATTTTAATGCCTCTGAAAAGTATTAATGGCATTTGTAAATGTTACACAATTCGTTAGGCATTCACTTTTGAAATTAACAACTTTTGTTACAAGTTTAATTTTTAAACTATATTCTCAAGGTTTTATTTAAAAGTTAGAAACCCATTGAAATGCAAATATCAGCTTATTAAATACAATTATTTCGGTGCCATAAATGTTAATCAAGCTTAAATTTTAAGTTCTAGGTCTAAGAACCTCCTGGCATTATTATTTATAGGCAGTGAAGCATATCTCTGGGCTAACCTTTGTTTATATTTATCATCGAGGCTTTCTTCGGGGCAAAAACAGAGATCACCTTGTAACACCTTAATTGCTGCTAATTCAGCAGCTAAAATCAAAGTCATTAGGTGAGAGATATCAAAGGGTTGGCCCCGGGAATCTCGGGATCCCAGACAAGAACAGAACCGCCGGCAGCGGCAATTAGTCTGCTCAAACAAGTTATTACCACCGGGAGATGGCCGTCATCCGAACCTAGCACCTTCTAATGGCTTTCGTTCGGCTGCTTCTGTTTTATCCGAAATAAAATCAATGCGGGAAATATTGTACATATATTCGCAGGTTACATTTTCTGAGAGTGGGGGCTTTGAACTTGCCGCCGTCTCGGACTGAAAATCGCGCTCCATCGCCTCCTGACAACCGCATCGCCGGGCGCAGCGAATCATTGATTGTGTCGGGCTGGCTCCAAGTCAAGCCAAGAGTCCCCCTTGGAGCTCTCGGCAACCCTCGGGAGCCCCCAATGTACTGCAGACCATGAAAATCGGAGGCGTGGGAGATGGTACTGTTTGATGGGAAAACGTCGACGGCGCCGTCGGGTCGCCGCGCCCTCTGGCGCCTCGATTAGGCGCGCAGCAAACTCGACTAGAGTTTTCCACATTTTCATGAAAATTGGCGCTTGAATCTGTCAACACACAAACTCGCCATTACGTTTTTCACCAGGCGCTCAGAAATTTGTGAAGGTAGAACGGAGCACAAATGTGCCAGCAGGTGTTTTTTTGGGTGGTGAAAATTTTCCGCTGGAAAATCCGCCCACATAGGGGAGCCTTTTCACTTCAAGGTCATGGGTCATGCGCAGTTCTAGGGAATCGGAAATCGGAAAATGGTGGAAAATGTTGTGGTAGGTTCTCTCTGCGTCTCGCTCGGCCAGCTGTTGATTTTCTTTGAGTTTGTTTTCGTTGAGTTTTCTTTACCCCACGAAAACATCATCGAATTTAATTTTGTTCTTCCGTTTTTTGAACAAATTTCACCCGGATTAATCAAAGAGATCTTTTCCTCTCTCTCCCCTGATGGATATTCCTTTGCTTCGTCACTTTGAGACTTGTAGTTTTTGATGCCCGGATGGGTGATGATATTTCATTTTCATGTCTCTATGACTTTCTTGTTTTCACTGCCATGAAAAAATAAAAAAACAGACACAAAATTACAGACAAAACAAACAACTGACCGACCGCTCAACTGGTTTAATGTTTAAATAATTACACTAAAAATTACACAAACAAATGCCCCGAAACTATGAAAACCCAAACAAAAATTATAACGAAACTAAAGCTCAGCAGCAGCAAATTGGTTCACTTTTTGTTGTCCGTTTTTTACATTTTTCTTTTTTTTTCTGAAAAAGAAAGGAAAGAAAAACGGTCTGGCAGTTGGAAGTATCTTTAATTGGTCGGGGCCAATTGTGGCTAATTTCTGGTTAGCCGATGCTTATCTCTAGTAAGAGCTTTTGGGTGGAGTCTAAATGAAGAGTTACCAAATGATAATTGTAATGGGCCGCCTATTTATTAGCCAGCTGAATCGGCTCAATTAGCCGGATTTTCAAATGAAGTGGGCATTAGAGGGGTTTTTTTTTGGAAATAAGTGCAATTTATTTAAAGGTCAACGATTTCAGGTCTGAAGTAATTGTAATTTAGAAAGGATAAAAATACGCGAACTTTAAGATTATTCTTAATAACATTTTCTCCAAATTCCAATCTTAATTTAACAGTTTCTTTCTTGTATGATAAATGCTTTAAGCTCTTCCAAAACGAATCTTTAAATAATTCTTCTAAATACTTTGTAATTATTTTACTTATATCCTTAAAACACTGTTATCTAAACCAAAAACTAATCTCTAATTTAGTAAATACATCAACTTAAATCTCTTCTGTTAAATTTCACAATTCCCCAAATATTTGGATTTAGCAACTCGTGTTAACCCTCTATCTGTATCCCACTCGAATTTTCTTGGAATCTGGGACCATATATTATGTTTATTTCAGATTAGGTAGCTCTCCGAAATGCATTTATTATGGGCTATATGCTGCAATAGTTTATGTTTTTAAGGGGACCCCACCTGAAGCTTTTGCCACGTGTTTTTCGTTTGCCCGAGACACATATATATATTTTTTTTTTGACACATTATAGACCCAAATTTAATTGCCGGCTATTGTTGTTGACGCTCCAGTTTTTTTTTTTTTGTTGCTACAAAATTAATATAATAATTTTTTCATAATGACAGCAAATGACATAAGAGCACGACGAACCTGAACCAAATTTTGAGTGTTCCACATACAAGAAACAGACCCAAATGCGGTCTGCTATTTTGTATATATATTTTTTTCTTTCGGGCCTCTCCTAAACTTGTCCACCTGTGCAGTTTGCATTCGAGTTACGAAATCCGCCGCTTTGACTTTGGCTGCATTTTGAAATGGAAATACTTTTGTCGCCTTGGCAGCACGAGGGACGGAACTCAATGCAAGTCTGGGCTGGGATTTTGAAAGTGCGTCGTCTTTGTGGTTCCAATAAATCACACGATAATCCAAATTGTGGCCGCTCTTTTCTGTTGTATCTGTTGTATGGATGACACTTGTGTGCCGAGTGTGTGTGGGGTCCATTGAGCTGACATATCGGGGCCTAAGCGATCCGAGTGACCCTGAATCGTCGGGTGTTATTTTTTTGTTGATCACGCTACGAATTATAAATACATTTTGATGCAATTAAACGCAATCGAAAATGGCAGAAGCCGTAAAGTAAATGCGCTGCCCGATAGAGCTACTTTTCGTACGCCTATCTTATCGTTTTGTAAAAGTATATATATGTCAGGCGGTAATGCATGTGCCGGGTGTATACATATATGCGGTGAATATATAGTCCAAATGTGTGTCGAGTGGTAGCCACATAAAACAGCTTTGCTCAGAAGGTACACAAGTAGACAGCGAAACTTGCTAAAAGGTTTGTTAACCCTGTGTCGGAGTGGTTTTTGGTTAGAAATATTTCTTTACTCCATGGGAACCCGGTTCCGACTTTTGGATATGCCAAAGAAAGTGTGCTTACGATAAGCCATTTCATATATTTGATAAGGTTCTATATTTGGAGAATTATTTCAAAGCAGAACGACCTTGTTTTAAAGTGTTACTTGTGGGTTTATATTTATTATAAATGGTATTAAAATCTTAAAAATAATTTATGGGGGTTTTATTTAGATAAAACAACAAGTTTCATGTGTGTTTTAGTAAATGAAGTGATTTCTATTTACGGAAAATGTTCCACTTGTTGGGTCAATTGAATAAGAGTGTGTGTACTTTTTATATAAGCAACAGGGTTTTTTGAGATAGATTAGATTATTAGATTATAGCTTTATTTACGGAGAATTAGTAAAGCCAAAGGCTTAGTTAGGATTGGTCAGTTTAGTGGAATAAATATATTATAAATATTTGTGAACAGAATATTGAATTTATAAGTACTCCATGACCTTCATGAATTTCTTTTTATAATTTAAACTGTCATCAAGTGATGAACTTGCTGAAATCATTGTTTACCCCAAGTGTCTACACTACAACTATATTTATTTGAAATATTTTCGCCACTCCTATCGCAATCTCTCAAGTGTTTAATGGCTGTATTCATGAGACACATTCATCTTCGGCCAGAGATCCAATTTCGATTGACACATTTACCCAGGGGGGGTAACATATATCGGCACGGCGGGTGCGTGGGCGTTTTCGTTGGGGTAATTCACCTTGATGGAGATTTTCCACGGGGCCGCGATGACTGCGCAGGCGCAACTAAACTGTAATCGAGACTCTCGCTTTCTACTCGGCTTGAGTCCCGCTTCAGTCAGTTGATGACTATGAAATTAGACAGCGGACTGCAGATTGGTGTAGACTACAGACACCGTAGTAGACCCGTAGAGCGGGTGCTGTCGTATCTCTGTTATCATAACCGACTAACCGGGCGACTGATTGACTGACTGAGTCTCTCTCTCTGAGGCTCTCCAGTGGCTCTTTCACTTTGCATACTACCGGCGCTCGGCGACTGCTGAAATTACAATATAAATTCATATGAAAGAAACGATCTTTAATCAGCATTTACGCTTTCATCTTTCACATTTCTCAAAGAGTGGAAAACAACACCAGCAACATGGCCATAAACAACAATTGTTGTTGCCGATCTGGGGTTTCAACCTGTTGACGAGTTGTCTGTGCCGGCGCACGTTGAGATACACTGGAAGATATGTTATAAAATAAAATAATATAAAATATTTTAGTGGATATAAAATATTTTAGTGGATTTTTCAGGCTTCTTTTATTAAAAAAAAATTAAAACAAAAAGTAATTATTATTCTATGAAGAGATTAAGAGCTAGAATATATCTAAGCTTCATATATATTTATTTTTACCCCAGAATAAATATAAATCTTGAAATATCATAAAATTATTTACAAATTAAAAATTAAATTTTTATTTTCACTTATAAAATATATCTGCATTTATTTTCTCTGTATAAAGATACCCAGATATCCAGCCCGGCTATCTTCAGTGGGTTTTTGGCCTGGCTTCAGTTGGAAACTATTTTAATTTGGTGGCAAATTTGCATAGTCTGCATATTTTATAAATTTGTTCGTCTATTTGTCGTGTTTAATTCGGAATCGGAGGCCATAAACATTTATAATTTCGCTCTTTCACTCGGTCACAAAAGATGAAAGCAAGAGTGACATTTAAAGCGGTCCAGGCCATGGATTTTTATGGTCTTTAGGAGCCTTTTGTGTCCACCCTTTGTTTGGAATTACTATATTCCAGAGGGATCTTATGTAACAGGTAATTGAAGAATGGGGATTATGGATATAGTATGTGCGTATTGTGGTTTCTGGCTGATTTCGGAATGCCATTCAGTTGATTGGGGAATTTCTTGGCCTTTTTGTGCCGCAGGAATTGTTACTGAACTGCGGTCACAATTCGAGTCTTTCTTGGGTATATGAAGCTGTATTGTTGATTGTTTCATGATGTAAAATAGCCACAATCAATGAGCTTCCCAAAAAATAGCCTGGGAACTTGGCAGGAAATGTGTATGGTCTTTTTTGAGTTAATGATGGATAAAGTAATTTTTAAAATAATGAATAATGGTCATCAGTTGTGGGAATGTATTAAAATGCATATTTACATACATAAATATATTCGCTTTAAAGCAATCACCCGCCTTTTATTAAATTTATAAAGGTTATTCAAGGTTATTTTAAATTTTATTATTTATTAATGCTTACAGTTCGATTCTGTAAAACTTACAAAATCGTTGTTCCGCTTTTATATTAGGTAACCACTCCAAAAACTAACGCCCCTAATTAAGTTAATTACCAACTATCTATCATTTCCTGATTCATTTTTCATCCGCGCTTATTAATTATTAATTAATTAACAATTTGAATGAAGAGACGCGGCATGCACTTAATTGTAACCTGAAAACAAAACCCAAATAAATCGAAGGGGAGAGGAGGAAAACTCATCAACAGCTCATTGCCCGCATGTGATTGATATATATTTTAGCCATATATGTATATTTTAAAGATGTTGTAAGGCAAATTAGCAGCGAGCCTCCAAGCCCGAAAAAAAAATTCCACTCTCCCAAAAAAATGCTGTAAATTATTGGTTAGAAACCAAGATGAAAAGGCAAAGCGCAAAAATATGGTTTTTAAAGAGCCGACGATTTTTACATTTTGACGCCTCAACGAATCGCTTAAGATTTCTGCTTCATTAATTTCGCGAAAAGGGTAAAGCCTGATAAAAGCAAAAGAAATCTGCATAGATATCGTGTTTTTTCTCCCTAGATTATTTATCAATTTCTATAAAACATCTATACTATACCATAAAAAAATACAAAAAAGTGCAAACGTCGAAGAGAGCAACTCAGTCTGGGGCTGCCGTTGACTTGCACATGACTTTCATGACATTAGAAAGTAAATTGCCATGAGGCCACTTGGTCAACCATCAAAGCCATGCACTCCAGCACCACCACAAGCAACAAAAAAAAATACTACAAAAAAAAAAGAAACATAAATAAAAAACACCTAGCACCACAGCCAACATTTATTAAACTTTATTATATACTGGCAGCTTTTTTCTATTGAACCTGATGAAATGCAAGCGGAGGAGGACTGCGATGATGGGATTTCTGAGGTTGTGGAAGGCAAACAATTGAAAGTCAGCCAGGCAACAAAGTGCTTTGGCTTTGGCTTTGACTTTGGCTTCAGCTTTATTATTATTAATTGGATTCGATGGTAGGAAAGTCCATTGTCTGACCCTGTGCTTGGGGAACCTCCTTTTCTTTTCGCAATTCCCCAATCGGAAATGCAATTTTCTTTGCTGAAATTCGCCTTTTGCTGAATTGAACTGTCCGCGGCTCGCCGGTTGGCAATCTAATCTTATCGAAATGGGTTCGTTAATTTCTGTTTTCACTTCGAGCAAAGTGCACAGAGCACTCGTATATATGTATGTAGAGAGGAAAGTAGAATCCCATTCTCTTTGGTTGCGGGTCGGGCCTGAATGTTGGATCGCCAATTAAGCGACTCAAAACTTGACGCATGGTGATTCATTCAAAGATAACGCCAAGTGATTTTATTCTGTTGGGTTTATTGATTGTTAAAAAAAACATGTGAGGCGCAAACAAAATAAACGAAAATTGAGACATTTTAGCAACAATCTTGATGATGAAATACAATTATTGGGAGCTTTGCTTAATTTCCTTTCCGGTTTTAACAAAGAGACCATTCATTAGAAGTTAACGAACTTGTGGGAACGTTGATTATATTGCTCATTTTTGTAGTTAATTCCCATTCAATTAATCTGAGTTTTTATTTCAGAAAGTAGGTCTCTTATTTTTGCCTAATTTGTGACCTTTAATCCTAGGAATAATGCTATCTAAATTCAATCACTTAGCATTAGTAATCGCCCCAGATTAGTGGTGACCTGTGATCGTTAATCCCAACATATGTCCAATAAATTTCAGCAGCTTCAAACCCTAATTATTCACAGCTGCCTGCTTAAGTCACTCAAATCGCGAGCTGATCCTCTCCGAATTTCAAATTGTAACGTTCCCTAACTTATTCAATAGCCATCAATCAGTTGCACATGTTGTTCCCAGACCCCAGAGAGAAGAAGAAAAAAGCGTTACGGCTGTCCACATAAATCAAGCATTAATAAAACCCAAATTTGCGCAAATTTTCGACAGCAAAGGAAGCTGCCTGCCTTTGTTGCCATTCATTTGAAATTCTTTGCTAAATGTCAATTAATTATTAACTGGAACCGCCTGCCTGCCTTCCGAAGCATGAAATTTATTATTTAATTATTGAGTCGCGGCATGTCTCTGCCAAGCTGGCATTCTTCGGACCTAAAACTCCTCTTCGCAGTCTCCTGCCTTGGCCGCTGCTTGCCTCATTTCCTGCGAAAGTGATGGACAGCCCCAGCCACATCATAATGATATCATGCTGAGTATTCGGGCTCATCTCATATTTTCATGTGAGCTTTGGATTGTTACCTCTTTTTTTGTACTATTTTTTCGGTTTATTTCCGAAAAAAAACTGTGTTCTGGTTGCCTGACCCGCAAACTCCACTAACCTGCGGTTAGGTCAAGAGTTTAATGCGGAACCAACACAATGCCCGGACCGTAATTCATGGGATGTGTGGCGGTATGATTCACCTCGCTTTGGAATTGTATAACTTTTTAGTCTTTTTGGTGGGTACAAGGTAGAAAAAGAACAGGTGGGGTAGAGTTAATTAAAATAGTGGAGAAGAAAACAAAAACATATATAAAGTTGGGTTGTGTACGAGATGGATAAATAGATAATTATTACCTAAGCACTTATGTATGTACATCTTGGTTTTTTGAGAATTTTAAGTACTTTAAGTGAAGAGCTTATGACACTAGGCACTTCAGGTAGCTCAAATCAAAAGACTTTTGCAGGTGATCAACTTTCAGATCAATTCATCTCGTATACAAGTTATGATCTTATAATAATAGTTTATAATACAAAATTTAAACACCAAATATGATCTTATAAACTTTTAATCTTATTTTGCTGTTCCTTTTAATTTAATAAGATTATTTATGAGGATAGAGGTATTTACTTTCCCATAAATAAATGCATATATGTATAAACCAATCAACATTAGCATATTGTGTGTTGTTATGTGCAACCAAATCAAGCTGATTGCAATAAGAAACTCTCCTTACTGAGGTATTTATTGGTTGTATTTAAAGTTGGTGTAAATTTTGGGTGTACCAACCGGTCGGTCAGTCAGTCAGTCACGCTTAATAAATCGCAAAGTGGAATTGGTGGGCCATGATATGCTGCCATATGCCAGGCCCCTCAGCCTTCGTCTCCCCCGTCTCTCCGCACCATTTGTCGCAGTTTGTAATCAAAAGCCGGCCGGTCAGCAAATCAAACTGAAAACCCAACCGAAACCGAAACCAAACCGGGCACCTTGACGACGGTGCCAGGGGCTGAGTCAACTATTTTTTTATTTAGTTGAAAATTGCATTTAATTGTTTAACAAAATGCCAAGCGCGTTATGGATACTCACTCCTCCCGGCTGTGTCGGTTATAGAGATATAAGTTATAATACAATTGCTCGAGTTATTCATTGACAATTTTCCGCTGAACAGTTGTTGGTCATGTGGCGGACGGGGACCGCCCCCCGCGCTGTCACCTGCTCGCCCCTTACTTCATCGGTCCGTCTGCACAACAAGTTTATGATTGCTGAACCCGTTTCCAAGTTTTGCTGTTTGTTATTTCTGTTACAATTTTCTGCTGTCTGTTTTTTCTGCTCTTTTTTTTGCAGCCAGACTTTGGGTTTGGCCATCAAGTGCGGAAGTTGCAGAGCCAAGAAAATAGAGACCCGAGAAATGTTTGCATATTTTAAAATGCAATTGGAAAGGTGAACAATTTCTGCTGTTGTTTGGCTTTCTGCTTAATTGCAATTGACTCGTTTATGGTCGTTCCAATGATTTCCCGCTAACAGTAACCGAATTTATTTATTGTATTTACAGACATTTATTAATATACAATCACTAATTGTTATCTTTTGCTTTATTTATTCAACAGCCTTCGACAACAACAATCATCATCATCATCATAACCATCACACGCCGCTTGTGGTTTCGCATAGAAAGGTGAGTGTTTAAGTAGAAAACATAATATCATAATATTTATCATAAAACATATATTTATAAACCAATTTCTTATGTTTTGTGTACTCTACAATTTAAGTATCTTTGAGAGGTTTCTAATATTATTTCATTTGTTTTTCTGCTTGTATAAATAGGTTTCGTCTATTTCCCTTAATTTTTTAGAGCGTATTACCTGGCCTTTATGGCTCGTAAAGCGTTCGGAAATCTTTCACGTGTCTCGATACTTAAGCAGCCGTCAGTTGGTGACTCTTAAGTGCCCACAGATTACAGATTAGAATTATGGCCCGTAAAGTTCACTCAAATGAGTTCATTGCGGGCCCAGTCAGTGTCCGTGGTCATGTTTCTGTCTTGTTACGGTTCCGGCTCGGAGTTTAATTAAGCTTTAATGATTTATGATAAAAGAAATGGGTTCTTACCCCCGTGGGATAGGAGGTGGCGATCAGCCAGCGGAAGAGTTGAAACGAGAACGGATAAATATCGAGAGAGTCGTTAAACTCTTTGAGTGTCGCATCAGACTTTAATTGCATTGAGCCAATTCAAGTTTAGCTCTCAATCAAGCTCTCAAAGTGGAGTTTGTAATGTTCCCATGAAATTGTTTATAGGCTTGGTAAATTAATGAAAAAGAAAGGCAATTATTTGAGGCTGTTGTTCAGTGGTTATTAAATATTTAAATAGTTTTTCTCTTTACTAAAACTTGCCGATATTTTCCATTTATTTTCTAATAGCCATGTTAATGTGCTAAATAATTTGTAATACCTAGCCATTAGGTCTACGTTTTTTCTCTCTACAAAACTCTTTGTCCAAGACTAGTTCCGTCTTTTTTTCAATCAGCCCAGGACAATCCCTCCCATGGACACCTACCTCGACAGCCCCAGGGCTGACATCAAATTGAACAGGCCATAAAACAAAATGAGCTACAACAAGTGAGACAAGCAGCTCCCTAGCATAATGTGTGAAAGTGTTGGCGGTCCAACAGCAAAGCCTCTGCGATTTTATGGCAATTTCAGCAGATGTTCAACACATACGTGTGTACCTGCCTGCCCCCCACCAGATGCGAAAGTGTTTTTTCCAAAAAGCCCACGAAGAATGCATTTTAGGGTTTCTTTCGCCTCGCTCGGTTCGGTTCCCAGCGGACAGAAAAAGACTGGAAAACTGAAGAGCTGGAAAGCTGAAAAACTTTAGCAGCTGAGGAAATGCGCAGGCGCATCGGCGGAGAATTCACAAGCTGATCGTTAGTAACCCTGTTTGGGGGCAGGCATGAATCGCTGGCAAGGTAATTAAAACAAGCAGCAACTGCACCTACATGGCACAGAAAAAAAGGGAAATATCAAATATTTCCTATAAATCGAAAATGATTGCTAGAAAAGGTTATTTGCTTAAAATTTACATTAAAATCCAGCTTCAAAGGGAAAGTTATTTTACTTGTCTTTTATTTGACTCTTTAAACATTGATTTAGATATCTTCTAAACATTTCTTTCAGTGCATTAACCACTAGAGGGCACACTGCATTTAGGCCCAAGAAGATCGTAACATGGAAGCGCCAAGTTTCTCCACGCCTGAAAATTTTTTAATGTATCTTTTAGTTCGCCTCGTCTGAGATGCAAGTTGTTGGTGTTACTTCCCCAGCTAGATGCCGTTTTCAATTAAGCACTGTGGCTATAATGGGTGTGTGTGTGAGAGTGTGTGTGCCTGTTGTGTGTGAGAAATATGCATGTTTCACCGCTCAATGGAGGTCGCTCCTTAGATATTCTCCTCATCGTAGTGCGCACAAGGCAATTCCATTGTCTCCCTGAGTTCATGAGAAATTTTTGAATGCATTCTTATTGCTGCTCAGAGGGTTACCTTAATATTCTTATAATTTACGGTCATGGAGGGCCTTATTAAAGTTGTGGATAGCATACATTCTTTGGTAAACATGAATGAGTAGGTGGTAGTCACGGGAAATACCAAAGAGAAGAGGTCATTGTTATTGTTTAGAAAGATGGATATTTTAAACTAAATACAGTTCTACCATCAAGATCAGCACTTTCTCTAATAATATTTAAATTTTAAATACTAGGAATACAGATAACAGTTAATAACGCTGACTTTTTAAGCACTCACCCACTTTAGGAAGTATTTTGCAAAGGTTCCCCGTGACATCCAAAAAATGTCACTTATAAATATTTACCAATTAACTCGACGGCGGCCCCCCCAATTGTGATTCACTAAATCAAGAAGAGGCCTGTCCCCCTTCCAAAACGAACTGAAATTGGACATTATTATACAACAATTGCAAAAATTACCCAAGGGGTAGATTTTCGCTGGTAAGGTCAGTCGTCCTCCCCCTCGAAAAACAACTGGGCGTTAAAAGTGCGACTGCAATGCGCAAAAATGTTCATTTGTTTGTTTAAAAATGGAACCCCCGAAACTTGCCACCCACCTCCCGCCCGTCGAAAGGCTTACAACAATTGAAATTGAGTGGAAAAAACAATTGCCCAGAGAGACCAAAGACTTAAGAGTTAAGAGTGACAGCGCGTGCAGTGACATTTTCCGCTCGAAACTGCACTTTAAACATGTTTGACCTTTGGGTTTGTGGGGCCCGACTTGGTCCCCGTAGTCGTCGTCTCTTTCCCAGAGCCCATATAGCTAGCTGGGCTTATGCAACTGCCCCAAAGGAGCCAAGAGCGATGCGGAACCCATGGCGCCTATATCATATGACAAAAGCAGACATCATCATTGGTATATTATGCAAAATGCAAAAATCGATGATCATATGCTGGATGCTTATGGATACAAATTACAGCTGGCAGCAGCAGCAGCAGCCCACTAACCGCAGAAGACTTCATCGCTTTTCCGGACTCGTGGCTCGTGATCTCAAACTAACTAGTTAACTAACTTAACTGACTAACTGCCTAGATGACTGGCTGACTGGCTGACTGGCTGACAGGCTGTCTGCCTTTCGGGGATGCGGACTAGGAAGTCTGTTTAGCGAATATTTTTGCGGTTTAAGTCAGTCAACCCACTAAGGTCGCTTAGAAATTTGTAATCTATATGCCCGATAGTGAGTCAATTTGTGATGCGCTTCGCCACACTCCACTGCGTGGGGAAAAACTGGAAAATAACCAAATACAAAACCTTCAAAAGTCCCCTCCTCATCGATTTTAAATATAAGGGCTTGGCCCCAGCTCCATTTGTTGCGCTTGCATTGCCATAAATAGCATTTTCGTAGAGTCGACTGTGGAGACCGAAACTTACAATGCAGGCAGAAATGTAATTGGTTTATGGGTTTCCGATATGATATTTGGGTGCGGAATTGCTGGATTTTGTTTGACAGCCGCCGCGGCATGTCTCTGAGGGGTCCGCCAAATAGGATTACTTCCCTTGACGGCTTCGTTTATTTTTTGTTTTGAGGCTCTCTAATTTCCTTTAATTGGGTTATACGGGCGAATTGCAAAATACTCAAAATAGGGCAGGGCATAATTAAGCTGGATTGAGGCTGTCAGCGAAAATGGAAAAAAGTTGATGATGGCGGAAGAAGGTATAGGGATAAAGCCATATAAAGAGGGAACAAGTCAATGTCAAATTATAGAGGTATTTGTTGAACAGAAAACTAATTTGATTATTAATTTCCATAGCTAAGTGATTTATCAGTCATTTCCTCTGTTTCATCAACAAATTACCTTCTAAAATTTTTAGTAAATTAAACCAAAATTAATTAATTCCGTGCTGATTCTTAAGATATATTTTTTTAGTAGAATCTTAATTGATTTAATTATGCCTTCTGTAATTGTAATTGTTATTCTCGTAGAACTATTACCCTAACATGAAACAATTAAAACGAGTTATACTTTATACTTTTTTTATGACCCAAGGTCCCCTTTAGTTACCAATTAAAAATCAAATAATTAAGTTCCCTTTAATTGTGTGTAATTTTTTATAATATCCACTTTGAATCTCAAGCATTTCATAACTTCAACTTAGATTAGTATCTCTGTGCTGTATCTTTTTTAATCTTCATAAATGTCTTCTCTTCTAAAGCCTCTTTGCTTTACACTCGGTAAACATTAATATTTCGTCACAAAATAAAAACCCTTTTAGTTGTCAGGGTCTCGAGAGGTCTCGTGCATAGACTTTTCATATCTAAAAAAAAAAATATAGATAACTGCGTTGTGAAGAGAAGCCGTGGCCTAAATTTACTTAGATATCGGGTGACACACTGTAGGCCACTATAAGGTATTGTTGGAGTTTGTGGCAGACTTGGAAATTTAAATAAATTGAGCGGAAAATAAGGCACAGGCATCTGGAATATAAGTATATAAAAATATTTCATCAGTGAAGTCAGAGTTTTGCGATGAGCAATTACCTTAACCAAACGAGGTTCCCTCTCGGCTTATATGAGCTGTTATAAACAAACATAAACTCTGATATCCAATTATTTACAGTAAATGTTTTGCATGAAATCCAGCTCGAGTTCCCTTCTTTTTTCGTCTTCAAAAAACTCTGTTATATTATATTGCATTCTTTAAAAAAAAAAAGAAAAGATCAGAAAAAAGGCGAAAAATAAGTCATTGCTTTTTTAGAGCGTGAACAGCTGGCCTACCTGTTCCATTTAACTGGCCCGCCCGTACTTTTATGGGTTCACCTCGTCCCGGAGTACAATACCTTATGCTCCAGTAGCAACAACTGTTGCTGCTGCTGCTGATGTTGCTGCCACTTGCAAACTTTTGTAGCTCCAAAAACAATGAGTCGCCTCTGGATGGCGACTTGGTTGAGTGCCTCGCCTCGCCGTTTGTTTTATGCTTCGCCTGGTTCTCTCTGGTTTTGGCTCAGGTTCCTCCGACTCTGGCTACGCATTTATAATAGGCCAAACATGGCACAGTTGGACTAAGGAGCTGTGAAAATAAATTCAAGTATTTTTACAGTCAAGAAATTTAGTAGTTAAATGATTTAATAATATAACAAACTTTAGAAAAGCTTTTAAAAATATTTTAAAATATTTTGGATACATAAATTTGGTCTAAAACAAGAATATAAATCTTATCTTAACCCACTGTGCCACTCGACGCCTGTCTTAGTGACGCTCCACCGTAGCCCATTGTTCTAGGGAATCAATCAATGGATGGCAGGCACAGCACCAGAACTGCCAAGGAGAAGACTACAACGACGACGTTGTAGAAGATGGACTTGGGGGGGGATGATGACCATGATGATGACGATGACAACGCGCGCACGACGTCAACATAAAAGTGTCGATCAACTAAACGTTCTCGGGCCTGCGGATGGATGGATGTTGGATGATCGTTGGGGATCGTAGAAAAGGGAGTGGAAATGGGATTGAAAACTGGGAATGGGATATACATATGGGGAAAGGCTTGAGAGGCAGTCAAGAGGCAAACTTCATGGCTGGCTGGAGCTGGAGCTACGCTGGCTAGCTCTTGGTGCCGATTCTCTGGAGCAATTGTATGTTCGAGGCTCTGTAATTGCATGCACCGCCGTGCTTTTACCCAATCCACCAGCATAATTACACTGAGCGAAAGAAAAATACAGAAAAAGCAAGAACAATTATTTGAATGGGGATTTCTTATGGATTTTCCGAAGATATTTCAAGCCTGAGAAGTGTGTCTGTCTTAACTTTCATAGAATTAAAATTATTTTCCTGTTTAATGAATATTTCCCAGTGCATCTCCTTCAATTCAAATCGCTGTGTGCGGTGTTCGAGGAAAACTTTTTTGGGCGCTTAAACAAACATTCAATATTTGAATTGAATGCACGTCAATATTTGACGCCTGCCCGACGCACTGCCCACAAAAAATATGACCGTTAGGCAAACAATGGAAAATTCGAGAACCCAAAATCCATGTAAAGATCCTCGGAACTCAAGTGGGGCCACACTCGAAATTAGAATAAATGCAAACGACTTGGACTAGCACTCGGGGTCGGTCTGAGGTCTGTGGGAATCGCTTTCCTCCGCTAGACCACAATGAAGCCATAATTCGTGGCCAGAGCCCAGCCCATTCAAACCCATTTCTTGGTCTACGTCCAGTCCCTGGCACATGGACGTGATAAAGGACTCATTAAAACATCACCTCAATGGGCTGGCCCAGCAGCCTCCAAAAACGAGCTGCTGGAGCCGAGGTCTCACACGGCCAAGACACTCACTAACTTGTTCAATTGCTTTGCCACTTTAAGGCCCCCAAACAACACTCCAAAGGCGAACCAGTCTTTGTTGTTGTTTTGATACCCTTTCTCCAAATTTGGGGGTAGAATGGGTCTACTATGGAAATTAAAAATAAATAAATATAAATATCTTAAGATTTTTTCGGGTTATAAATTAATACACCTAATAACTTTGAGAATTTTACAATTTAGTGAAAATTTTCGTTCTGGAAATACTAAGTATCTGGAGGTCTCTAGATCTCGTACTCCTGATCTCCTTCAGCTTAGCGTATTTTAAGCAAAATAGAAAGAAGACGCCAAACAAGTTGCTGGCTCACTTGGGAGAGTAACAGTTACTTTTGCTACACGGATATATACATGCAGCATCGTCTATATATATGTATATAGTATATCTAATTTTTTTATTTTTTTGGGGGGACCTGCCTGCCTGCACATAGAAAAGGAGTTACTGCTGGCGTCCAGTTTGTTGGAGCCCCGTCATGGGAAACCGCTGGCAACTGGTTGCCAGTCACGAGTTGGTCCCGCCACCAGGTCTTCAGCTTCAGCTTTAGCCATTCTATTCTATTTGCCAGTCCCGACTGGCATCTCCTCCTCCTCTCCTTCTTCTGGCCAGCTGAGATTCGATTCATAAGCGCTTGGCTTACACACTTGCAGTTATGTGGCATAAGAGCTATAGAGGATGCTGCAGAGAAATAAAAATAGTAATAGAAAAAAATAGTAATAAATGTAAAAAAGAAAATCAATAATGCTATATTCAATTTTCAAAGTTAGAAGATATTAAATAGAGGCTTAGTATTTTATAGTATGTTATAGTATTTTATAATTGTATTTCACATTATCCTTGAAGTATGCTTTCTAGACTCCATATCATCGCCGAGTAAAACCCCAATTTAGTTTCTGTTTTTTTCTCAATGTGTTCTTTTTCGCAGTCTTTTGATTTCGAGAGGCCATTTCAGTTAAGTTTGAGTTGTCTTGAGTTGAGTTCTGTTCTTTTCTGCAGTCATGTGCGAGTATTTCAATTTCTGGTGCTGGTCCGCCGGTGGTAATACGTACGGTACTTGAGCCAATTACCCAATTAAACGCCAGCGTTTTGTGCTATCTCATCGTCGCGATCATCAGGCCAATGTTCGGTTCAGTTTTGGACCCACTACCCCCTCTCTGCAGATGCCCAAATATTGATATATAGCCACAGCCCCATGGCAATTTCTTTGATTTGAGTCATGTTCTAGAGGCGTGTACAATTAGCGTTTTGTTTCGGGTTCCGTTATAATGCTGTTAGGGATTACGCTTGGACACCCCGACGACTCAGCATCAGTGTACCCAGTGTACTCCTCCAGTAACCGAAAACTCGTTTATCGATTATTATCGATGCGGTGTTTTTTGACGCCTCGATTTTGAGCTGAAGCTTGGAGCTGGAGCTGTGCGAGTCTTGAGTTTGATATTGATGCCCGATGCTCAGTGATTGCTGTAGGGCTTTGATCGCAATCTTCGATCTCTCCTTCTAAGCCTGTCTTTATGTCGTGCTCTGTGTGTTTCTGTGTGTGTTAAGTGCTAGAGAGGGGCTTTTCCAGGTGGCCTCGTCCGATCCCGGAGCTCGAGAACCTACCGGAACTGCATTAAGCGTTTTGATCGAGGCATTTGATATTGATGGATGGGTTGGGTAAACTGGCAATTGGCAAAATAAGTTCCCATGGAACTAGCATGGGAATAGCAAGGAGGGAAGAGAAAATGGCTCTTAAGGCTTAGAGAGGCTAAGGTTTCAAAGAGTTCACTTTAGAAAAAAATATAGGAACAACATTTAAAGCAAGGAATATTAAAGAGACTTTTACTACTTTAATGCTTTAATAAATATCCAATTATTTATTCTTGACTTTTTTGAATATGACTCATAAAAAACATGACTCTCTGGGGGGGTTTTCTCATATCACTCATTGCGTTCCATATTTCCAACATTATAATTGTCTTATCAGTTCTGAACAGATCGCAGATTTGGCCTCTTGTCCATTCATTCGTATATATATATATATATATATTTATGGTATCAACAGAGATAGAAAGTAATGGGAAATTATTATTATTATACACAAATTGTGAGCTTGTTGCTTCTTTGGCAAGAGTGTTGCGAATCGTGTGAATTGCCATTTTCTACATGAACACCAAATACAAGGCATAAACAATAATTGTTGTAGCGCCGGCAGATAGTACATAGGCACATACAACAAACCCGTATTATATATATCTATATCTATATCTATATAGGTATAGAAAATTAACCCAGTTCGCACGTCTGTGCCGAAACAAACAAAAGTTTCCGAGGCAAACGTCGAGGCGCAGGCAACAAAATGACAAGAAAACGACGAAAGCAGCAACATAAAAAAAATACGCCAGCGGGGGTGTGATGACTGTGGGCAAAAAAAAAAAAGGTGACAGGTGAGAGGAAGGTGGAAGTAGCAGCACCACCGCCTGCCCGATAATCATGTCTCGGGCTAATTGCAGGCGGTCTCTTGGCAAAATGTGCAAATATTATCTCAAGACAGCCACAAATACCGAACCATCGCACTCGTTCGCACTTTGTATCTACGCTCATATTCAGGCAAGCATTCGCATTCAGATTCACATTCATATTCAGATTCTCTCATTCCCATTCACTTTCACAGAGTTTTTTAAGTGGTGGGACGACGACACCTTTCCTGATAAGCTGAGAACGTAATTATTAGATGACAAACGGGGTACACTGAGGGAAAATGGAAACAGAAACCACACAAAAAATGTTATTTTAAAGAAAATATAAATGGAAACCTCTTAGATACAGAAATATGTAAATGCAGAAACGAAGCAAAATCATGAGAAAGAAACAATTTTCCCAAGCAAATATTCAAAGATTCCTTCTTTCAACATAAATAAATTACAACCTATACAATGTAGAGCCCAACTTCAAGTATTATCTTATTTTAAATAACATTTTTCATTATTTTTACTGATAAATATTTTTTTATTTATTTTTATTATTTTAATTATATAAAATATATTAATTTCTTTTATTTTATTTTTTTATTAATATTTTCGTATAATTTCCCAAAGTGCACTTCTCATAATATTCATAATTCTCTCAGTTGTTCGACTCTTGTCTTGAATTTGGGTCAAACATGCATACTCATTGGCGTCCCCTGCCATCTCCTTTATCACGTCAGCCCCCCTCCTCCGTCTGCCACCTGAGCCACCTCTCGGTCGGGTCTATGTCGATGCTGGTGGATTGGATACCTGGCGAAAAGAAACTGGAAAATCTAAAATTGTATAACCTGCTCTCCGGCCGGCAAATGTGGTTTCCTTCAACCCACTGGCCTGTGGGCCAGGCCAGGTTTTGGACTTGGCGGTCTCCGCCGCGGTCAGGCCAGCAGCACAGCCTGTGTACGAGTATCTCCGTATCTGCTGCCATAAATTTCAGCCACTTTGATCTTGCCACATTGAATGTAAAGTGCTTAATGGGCCCAACGGTTGACCAAACCGAGCAAACAAAAATAGGAACAAGAAGCAAAAACCAATCCGCACCGAACTGAACTGAACTGAACTGAACTGAACCTTTTGTTGTGTGGCATAAAATTGCATTGTAATTTACAAAAATATTTCCAGTTCTCATTGTATCTGGTCTTGGTTTTACCTTATTTTTTCTTTTTCTAGTTTTTGTTTGTTTTCTTTTTTGAACTTTTCTGTTTATTTCGTTTTTGTTTGCTGGTCCCCAGAGATTTTAATCGTTGTCGCCAGCGTCGCCTTGTCAACGTTGTTTGTTGGCCCCCCGCCTCTCCTCTTGGCTAGAAAAAGAGTTCCGAGCGTTTTCTGCTGCTTTACATTGGCGTCGCATTTTTTTGTGCCGCGATGTTGCAGTTGCTGCTGTTCCTCCTGCTGCCAACATTGATCACGACTGACCAGATAGGACCAGGAGAAGTGGCCAAGTCAAGAGAGCTACTTGTATATATATATATGTATATGTGTACCTTTTATACGTATTTATACACGGCATTCTTTCTATGGAAACAATTGCATAAAATGTGAATCCTGATAGCAACAGCAAAAAAATAAAAAAGAAGTCTGGGCAAATGGCCAAGTCAAGTGGGCAGGAACAGTAGGAGATCGCAGATCGCCAACCTGGAGACGTCTGCGAGGAGAGACAAGAAGTTTATGATTCCCCACAGATGCTCATGGGACAATGGGCACTCATAAAGGAGGCTTCTAGAATAAATATAGCAAAGCCAAAAATTCGTGGCTTTCAAAAGCAGGAAACAAATACAAAACAAAGGCATTTTTGGTAGTAAAATAAATTCTAACGAGGAGGATATTTTATGCCATACTTATTTTTAGGTACTGCAATTTAAAAATCTATTTAATTTCCATATAAAACAAAGAGTTCCTTGCACTTGAATGGACACACCTTAGCCCAAGGCTCATTGAAATATTCACACCTCAATAGACAATCCTCCGGCGGCTCGATTAAATGCACCTTGGCTATAAAATAATTTCCCAACTCCCTCCAAAAACAAATTACAAAAAACAAAGGCGGTAGCCAATGAGAACCAGCAACCAGTATAATCCCAGGTCAGGCGAAAGGTTAAAATGACAAGATTGACAAGTTCGGTGAGGGGGCGAATGGGGTCCCTTTGTTGGCCAAAAAAAAACCGAAATGGAACTTTGGTGGCAACTGTCTTATAATTGCCGCATTGCATGTCCGTAGTTTCAACTTTGATATTAGCCAGTTCAGGCCACGGGGAGTAGTTTCTTTTCGGTGAGAATTGGCGGATTGGGAACAGGCGCACCCCCGACAAATACAGTCTCATTTACTTCTGCTGGATATGCAAAGTGGAAGCAAAAAAATAGCAAAGTATATACGAAGGTGGTTCCCCTTTGGCATATTACACTCTTGTCTCAGTCTCATTCCCTCCACAATGCACATTCCGAATCGAAAGAGGCAGTATTTCGCCCTTTTTGTTCCCAGTTCTGTTCCCTTCGCTAATTGCATGGGAAAATTCACAAGATGGGACTAGATGAGAGGGTAATGATGATGATTCCTGCTTAGAAGTCGCCTGATAACCACCTATATGCTCTGTAATTATGCTTATAAGAGTAGAGTATGCTTATAAGTAGGTGGAGTATTTTCATTAAAGCTTAATGAGTAATATTTTTAATTGTTGCTCAGTGGAAGAAATCGTGTTAAAGTTGCATCATTAGTGTGAAAAAAAAATATATAAACTGCTATCCTCCTACAGGTTATTTTTGAGGTTTTAATAAATTTTATGACATTTCATAAAGGTTGAAATTGATTATAAAAGTATAAAAATACATCTTTTGAATTCAAATTATACCATTAAAGTTTAACGACTGAAATTATCATTTTAAAAAGGAAAATTATTTAACCTGGTTTAAAATTTAACGATTATTATCATTTTGAAATAACTGCTTTTGATTTGGTTTTTAACAATTCGTATAAATATTCTTTAAACGTATTTTAAGAATTGTAGTCATCAAAAATATATTATAATGCTACTTATATCAAGTAAATATGAAGTACTACTTATGTTTATAAAAATAAATATAAAATAACTTGATCTCAATGGCCTCAATCCTCTGGCATTAGCAAAAGTCAATGTAAACTTGTTGCATACTTTAAGATCATAGATCCAAGTTGAATATATCTTAAATTAAATCTAGAAACTGTAGTAAACCAGGTTCCTTAATTGCTGATACTTAAATCATATTAAAAATCTTGAAATATCTAGTTCTTTTCAATTAAATCTCTAAATTGCAGTAGCTCCTCAGTTATATTTTCATTTACCAGAATATATACAATGTATTTCCATCTCCCACTTGGCCACACTTGACATCCACCTCTTCCATAATTTTCCCATTAATTATGTCTCTCAACCTTCAACGCCTGTAACTGCGGCAACAGCGATTGCAAGTTTGCCACTGCAACAGGCAATGCAGCTGCAATTCTTCGGCAAATGATGTAAGGGCCCAAAGCAAAAACGCTGGAAGCATTTAACTGACATTTGTTGTCAACCTCTTCAGTCTGCAGTCTTCAGTCTCCAGTCTTTGGCGGTTAAAAGCCCCTGGTGGAAATGCCACTCGGCACCACTGCACAGCTGTCACAATGTTTTATCATTTAATTTCCAGCATAAAAACAAATCCATGTGAACCGGAGGCAACAGAAACTATATAATGTGTCTGCGGGGGCGACAGCAGCCCACGTGAGGATGATGTGGACTTCGATTTCGATCAAGACTTTGGGTTCAGTGGCTGAGGCTGAGGCTGAGGCTAAAAATAAAGCAACGGATGGCAGCCGGCTGCGAATTATTATTTAACCTGTTGACTGGCTGCTGCTGAGACTGTTGCTTCTTCGGCTTTGATGTTTTAACACCTTGTCGTCGATTTTTCGGCAAGTGTTTTTTCGCCAACGCCAAAGTGAAAGTGAAACAGCAGCAGCTGACACTGCACTTGGGTGTTTGAAGTTGTCGCTGCCTGTTGTCTCTCGTGTTTTCTGTTGTTGCACCTGAACTCTACAACTTCCCAGATCTCAGATACATTTATATATATATATATATAGCTGTGCATTTGTGTAGCTGCTTTTCTACGAAGCTCCCCGTCAACTTCAAACTCCAATTAGAGTGTCAGTTTAATGAACTGCCTCAACGAACAGAGCTTGTCGACAACCAGGCTGTCCTCCACTACTTCACGGGGGTTAACTGCATTACAAGCTGCACATTTTTATTATGACTTAAGCGCCGGCCTTAACCTTTGCTCCTCCGCAGCTCCTTGAGCCTTACTTCAATTGCATTTTATTTTCACAAGACTTGAATATTATATTTATCTTATAATTCCTGCTCTTTTTATTGTTGCAGATAATCAGCGAATTGGCGGAAATCGTCTATACAGCCCTGGATTACAATCTGCCGGAGGACGAAGAGTGCCAAATGTCGCAGGAGCTGGAGAATCTATTTAACTTTATGACGGCAGATGGTGAGTAAAGGGATATACGTAGAAATGTGTTTATAATTGCAGTCAAGCTTGAAAAAAATTATTTCTCATAATATTATATAGTTTCTCTCACTATAAAAAATAATACACTTTTAAAATTGATTTTCAAAGTCTGGTGAAATTTTTATATTCATCCAGCTCACACAATGAGCTAATCTTAGAACCCAAATTGAGTCACTTAAGGCTGAAGGGGACTTTGTAATAAGTTCCCCCTTAATCAGCGCTTAGCTTGAACTTGGAGAGAGACTTCCCCAAACGAAACCCCATTTTATCACCCGACCAGAAGCGAAAACAAGATGAAGGTTAAACGTGAAGTGCCTGACATGATTCACGTAGACTTTTGATAAATTTGAAATACTATAAAAATATACAAAGCCATAAAAAGATATTGGGGGATCACGGGAATTCGTTTTCCCTTTTCTTATTTTTATACCCCATTAAGCAACTTTGAATTTAATTCATTTGCAGAGACCGACGATGATTGCATTGACGAGGGCATCGACGAGGGCGACAAGCGCTGGGACGACGATTCCGAGGAGGAGCGCAACGACACCAAAGAACTAGAGCACATTATCGAGGTAGGTCTCCGGTTCGCAGCGATCGTATCTGACATTTGCAATCGAATCGTGTCATGATGTGCCAAAAAATAACACCGAAACCAAACCAAGTCAATGCAAATTCGAACTTCGATTGGCAAGAAGTGACTCAGAGTGTCTCAGACGTGGATTTATTTATATATATTTATTTTGTGGGGGGTGCGCCGAGATCTAACCTTTTGACCAGGCTCCAAGGCGCCCCAATTGCCTGGTACATCTGACATATATAAATAAATACACGCAGAGATAATAAGGCATGAAATTAAATTAAAAATAATTTTTTATAGGAAAAGAAAGGTTAATAATATCTATTTTTGATAGATTTTTGTCTAAAATAGCCGCTACAGGAAGAGATTTTAAAAAGCTCGTATAAAACCTAAAGTTTAACTGATAAATCACCATCTTACCATTGTTTTCCGTGCACTCGCTTCTCCACCAACATATATATCGATATTCATTGGTGGGAAAAACTTGTTTGGCGCACGTTACAGTTAACCAAAGCGGGCAAATATAAAAGTATCTGGCAGATACTCGCACTCGCACCGCACATCGGTATCTGTATCGCGACTAACCGCAAACAAGCTTCAAGTCTCCAGTCCCCAGTCCCCATTCCTCCCCGGGTTCTAATATTTAGATTGCGATGCCCGATCGACCGACTGGAAAACAATTTCGATTCGATGCCGGCTCGATTGCACTGGCCGCCGCGATGGTATTAAATAACCGAAATAACCATAAAACCAAACGCTTTCGTAATCGTAGGAAATCAGCAGCAGATCTGTAAATCAGAAATCTGAATCCGCCTTACCGCTGCTGCACTTGATTTCACAGTCAACTGCGCCGCAGGAATTTTCCGCATTTCCCGGCCAGCTACCAAAAGCAACGTTCCTCTTGAAGATCAGAGGATCTCCGAACCCAAACCCGATCCCGATCCGATCCCAATTTGGCATTGGGGCGTGTGATAAACCTCACACCGTTGCTGATTGAGTTGGTTTCCAAGCAAGGGGGAGCAGAAGGGAAGCCACGGATGGGAGGTTCGCCTCTAATGAGCCAATTTATAGAATTGACACATTGCTGTCAGGCAACAGTGAGCAGGCCCCTGATTTTTTCCACTTGCCTGATTTTTCTAGCACGCCAACGAAAAGTGGAAAAGTATCTGCAGCTAATATGGATAAATTTGCATTTTTTTTTTACCCGCGTCCGTCTGTCTCTGTCCGTTGGCCTGGCTAACAGTGGCCAGCATGGCGGCCGTCCACGGTTAGATAAGATTTCGTTTTGGCGGAATAAATTGAGTTGTTCTATATATTCGAAGAGATATGATTTACGATAATCATAAGAAGTGAAAGGAAATTGCCAACGGCCAGAAACGTAATTAGCTCTTTTGGTACGAAGAATTTATTTTTTTGTATCTTATGCGGGTATTCCCAGAATTTCTCAGGGCGAAATGTACATAAAAAAAAATAAAGTTAAGACCGCAAAAAATAAAAAAGGTACGAAAACATTTGTTTGAGGTTTTTCGCTTGAAAAATGTAATAGATACTCGTATTTTCTAGCATAAACAAGTAGTTGTGGTTAGAATGATAGTGATAAGCAGGCAAGTTTTTATTTTTAGGTACTTTCTTAAGTAACTAAAGTATTTTATTTCCGAATTTCGCATTTCTTTGGTTTGGTTTGAGAATAATTTAAGGAATTTATAACACTTGTATTTCTCAATTGCATTTAATACAAAAGAAAATACAAAGATTTTAATGCAGTGCATGTCTTTAACAATATCTTAGGCTTCTCCTGCTCTTTTCCTACTTAATAATCCATTATCTTTACTCCTTTGTAGACCTGCAGAAATCATATAAAAGCCACCCTGCCAGAGAATCATTATAGAGCCGTCTGCAGAGCCCTCGTCACGGAGACCATAGAGCTCCGTGTGTTTCTGCAGCAGGTCCTGAACAACGGTAAGTGATCGATGTTGTCTAGAAAATGTTGCTTAATTAATTAATAACATTAACGTTTAGCAGGTGCCGAGAAGCTGATCAAGGCCTCGGAATCGTCGGCCACCACGCAACAAGAACTGGCGAAGCTGGGCTTCAACGACTGGGTAAGATTCTTCGAGAGACCCTCCTCTTCATTCTCCCGTTCTGCCCATCTCCGTGATATGTGGTTATGTAATGGACCATCTCGTGTGTGTGTATGCTCCACTAATGGCCTATGGAGTGGCCAAACAGTGGCTAAGACGACTCACGATTTGCTTGGCGCACCTCTTGGAGCACCGCTTTTTGGCCACAAGCCATCATCATCATCATAATCATTATCGCAGACAGATCACGAGCATTTCTGGTGGGCTTTTCCGCCACAAACAACTGGGGAGTTGTTGGAGTTGGAGTATATATGGACATATAGTATAAAAAAGTGAACTATTTCATGCATTGCCAAATGAAATTCACTTTTAATTTCAATAATTGGCCCGCGGTGGTCGCCTCCATTTTTTTGACCATCATCCTAATGAGTTCAACGCTATTTTAATGGGCGCATATATCATCTATATATTTGTGGGTTTTCGCTCTGACCTTTGGCGAATATGTCGAGGCCGTTCGCAGGCAGGAGCGCTTGCCATCAGCACATCGGCCCGCCATCGGTCGTCATCCAACCTCCGAAACTCATTGAGACACACACGCAAATTGGCCAGACACGCAAGCCGAAATTCGCTCTTGGTTTTGTTTCTGTTTTTCAATATTTATTATTCGCGTGAAAACGTATACTAGACTTGCTTTTACCGTTCGAGGTGTGTTTGTGCTTTAATCAGATCGGAACCCAGAACTGTCAAAGAACAGTTTGCCAATTTGGCTTCAGAAAATAGTTGATAAGGCGTTGGGTTCCTCAAAACTCGTGACGTTTCTTGCCATTTATTTGCATAATTGCTTTTGCCTTGCCTTAGAAATGGTGAAAATTAATATGGAGACATGCGATAAAGAGGCTACATTGTAATAAAATATTTGATATTGTAAAGTATTTAATAATGCAAAAAAAATTCAGTAATATGATATATCGAAGAACAGCTTCGGAATGGCACAAAAAAAATTGATATCTAAAATCGCAATTAAATTCTTAATTAAAATACACACGCCTTGAATTATTTCAGGTGATATTTTGTTTGCTTAAAAGATATATATTCGGTTATTAATTCCACGTATGTCTTTATAATTATATGAACTGCTAATTGCCTAAATTCAATCAACTCTTTCTTTGTTGCAGCAGGTTTTGAAATGAAATAAAATACAGCCATAAAAACGTAGTTAAACAATGTTTACTGCAGTAATAATATTATTATTGAACTGAAACCATTATTTTTTATGAGACAATTGCATTTATTTCCTAAAGAAGCTAACTTTTCAAACAAATATAGATTGTAATAAGTAAACCTAGAATTGTATCTCGGCTGTAGCTTGGCTTGACTTTTCTCCAACAGTGTTTGCATGTCAGATAGTGTAAAATAAAAAAAGACAAATAAGAGACCTTTGCGTGTGAAATAGACGACACATCATATGCCATAATATTTGCTCATACGGGACCCAGACCTGTACTGTTCACGCCATATTCGCAGAGAAATAGACCATAAATATTATTTATTTTACATTTTTCGTACACCCCCTTTTTTTTGTTTAGCGATAAATTTGCATGTGCTGAAAGCCAGGGATTAAAGAAGGTGCAGCCCTCGAATGGGCCAATTAATTGGCCAGACAGGTGACTGAACAATAGGTACATATATGCCATAGTATATACATATATCTTATAAAGAAGACCGATTCGAGTGTGTTTATTTAGTGTGTGTGTTTTAGGTATTGCAAAACGTAATTTCAGGCAATTGTGTTGGGCCTTGATTAAATGGTCTTATCATTTTGTAGTTCTTCGATAAGCAATTCATTCTCTCTTCCTGCTCTTTGTCTATTGTTTGGCATGGAGAGCGTTTTTCAGCTTTTCTTTATTTTATTTTCGGCTACCGAAGTGCAAGAAAGAAGTGTGTCTTTAGTCAGCGTTTTATCGTGTCTTCTTGGAAGCCAACAGCCTTCAGAATGTCACACAGCAGCGAACTGGTTGTTGTGAGTAAAACATTACACAGACTCAGAAACAGACTTCAAGAGGTTATTATATGCTGGAATGGCGGAAATTCAGCTGGTTCTGTTTTTCTTGTATTTTGTTGTGTACTTTTTGCGTTGTTTGAACGTGTTGCTGCTGCTGCTGCTGGGAAAGGTTTTCTCGGGAAAATCATCTGAGGTTTCTTATTAGGTATTTTTTGTTAGGCAATCGCATCTGCAGACATGGAGTCTGTGTGTTTCGCTTAGCTGCCCGTCAAGATGATAATGCTTTCGTATGCTAATTTTCCAATCCAGACGATACCAATGTTGTACGCACATGTGCAGGGTAGCACATCAGCAACATCCAAACATCCCAAGTCTTCCGGAAGCTGCTGCTGCTGCTGCTGCTGCTGCTGCTGCCGCCGCACAAAGGTGTGTCGATGTTGCTGCGGTAATTGAAGCGTGGCGCGGCATCTTCAGCGCTTCTGCTTGTCTATGCAACATTTGCGGCTTGTTGGCGATGAAACGATTGTGTCAAAACACATGTGTGCTGCCATCGATGCCTTCAGCTTGAGGCTGTAATCGGAGCTCAAGCTATACTCTACCATACCCTCCCCTACTCTACCTACTCCCTTTGCCGTTTTGCATGTTTAATGAGGTGTCTCAAAATGCATGGCCACCGAATTGGGATTTGACTTGCGACTGGCTGACTGACAGGAACAGGAAAGAGTAGTGAAAGTGAAATTGCGGATCACTGTTACATATGCCATATGATGGATATAATGTGTGCTCCATTGTGTGCTAAATAGTCTTCCTGCTGCCAGAGCGCACAGCATTCAACACGCATTACTCATACGCACAGTTAACTTGTCATGTGGCAAGTGGCATGTCTCGCATTAATCAGACGATGGCGATGGCAATGGCGATGGCCTGGCCCGCCGCAGCGGGAGTCTAAATTATTTGCTAATTAAATGAAAATAATTGACAAAGTGAAATGCGCCTCTCACTTGACTTATCGGCCCGTTTGTGGTTTTCTTTATATCTTTGTGTTTCTTCCTGTTTCAAGCACGAGCTGCAGCTGTGGAGGGCATTGCAAGTAGGTTCAGCATGCTGCATGTTCTTATATTGTAGTTCCAGACCCAGTCCCTGTCCCTGTCCCTGTCTCTCTATCCATATCCCTTGGCTAACCACACCTCTCTACCCGTTTCCATAGGCACGCTTCTGGGTGCAGGTGATCGACGAACTGCGGCGAGGCGTTCGCCTGAAGAAGAGCAACTATGAGCGCACACCCATCGAGTTTGAGCTGACGCCCTACGAGATCCTCATGGGGGACATTAGAGCCAAGTGAGTATGGAGTCGGTGGTTATATTCTTTAATTAAAAGCTAATGGTGCTGACAATTTGACTAAAAGCAGTACTTTAGAGACATTTATTAGCATTTCCGTAGTTTTTATAGATCTCCTCATAAAATAGTCTTCAGGAAATTATGGTTAATTAGTTCAGTTATAATTAATAATATTTTTTTTTCCCACAGAAAATATCAGCTCCGCAAAGTGATGGTTAATGGAGATATACCGCCGCGCGTCAAGAAGGATGCCCATGCCATGATCTTGGAGTTCATCCGGTCACGGCCGCCGCTCAAGAAGGTGTGTAAACCTCCCAAACTCCCCGTTGTATCGACAAATTCAAAGTTGAACCAGATTCTCAATATGAAACTCAAGTTGAAGTCCTCTTCCCAATCAAAATCCCCACTTGGCCCTTGCAGTGTGTGAAATTTTTAAACGTTGTGACATCCTTGTCGCCGTAATAATTAAATTGGCCTTGACTTTCCATGCCTTCTTGCTTTCAAATAAAAATTGTTAGTTGTTCAAGGAACACTGTCTAACCGAGAGTCTGTTGTTCTCCGTTTTCGTATCCTTTGAATTTCCACAGGCCTCTGAGCGTCAGTTGGGACCGCCGCGCATGTGTACGCCCTCGCCCCGCGAACAGCTAATGGAGTCCATCCGAAAGGGCAAGGAGCTGAAGCAGATTACTCCACCGGAAGCACCTACACTGAGGCAGAGATGTAAGTGGAACATTCGATTTTTTTATATTTTTTAAGCTTATAATCTAAGAAAGAGGACAGACCACTTAATATACGGTCATTAGACATTGAAAATCGTTGCATACTTAGGGGAGGGTTTTGTGATCTTAGCTCTTCATTTATTTATTTGAATTTAAATAAGTTTAAAAATAAGAGAGTATATTTGTTGACCCTGTAAATGGTACATACTTCATCCTTTTCAAACCCCTTAAAAACCGATCCCATTGTCAAACATTAAATGGACTTGGGACACAGTGACTGCCAAAAATAGATGCCGCCTCTAATCTTTTGCGGGTGTCCATCGCTTGGGTCCTGCTCTTGGGCTCGGCGGTGTGTCGTCCATGTCGTCGTCATCGATTCCTAAATTTTAAACGCCAACCGACCATAAATTGTTGTCACCCGAGTGTGTGTGAGTGTGTGTGTGTGAGTGTGTGCTTATATAGACAGCCGATGTCTCCTGCCCGCCAGAGTCAGAGAAAGAGGAAGAAAAAAGAGAGAATGTTGTGGAAAACTCGTTGCCCGCCGCAAGACTTTTCACTGCACTTGTCGCCGGGGGAGCCCCATTGTGTTTGTTTGTTTGTTTCTTTCTTTGCTGGCAAGCTTGTGTGTGTTTGCCGGGTGCAGCGCGCATGCCAACATAGATCAAAAACGGCAAAACATTTTCCAATTCATACACAGAAAAAAATAAGATAAAACCAAGGGAAAAAATATGTTTATATATTTATTAACATTTTTTTTTAAATATATATAAATATGAGAAGGGTTTATAAAGAGGAAAATTGGTAAAAATCTCTTTTAAAAAATATGAAACTACTTTTTTTCTGTGCATTCACCATCCCGAATCGCCTATCCTCAATCGCAATCCCCCTTAATCCCTGCACCTCCTCTAAGCTCCAGCAGAGGAAGCGTGCAAAATTGTGACACACAAAGATAGCGACAAGCGACGACAAAAACAACAACAACAACAAGTCCATGATAGCAACAACAATTTAAGCCAAGAAAAGCCAAGGCACGACAACCTCACCTCAGACTATGTTTGCTATTGTTGGATGTTGGATGTTTTTCTTTCTTCTTTTCGGGGTCTCCATCTCCGTCTCCGGCTGGGAATCTGGTTTTCTTTAGACTTTGGCTTTATTTTTAATATTTGCAACTAAAGGCCGAAAATTGGGTTTTATTTTAATGTAAAATAAAATATTTTGAAGCTATTCATATGTGTAATTGGAATTTAATATTTACTCGCACTTTTAAGCAGAGCGAAAATTAGACAGATAATTTTTATAAGAAAAAAATCTATATTAAAAATAATAAAATTATTCTTCAAATATTCCTAACGAACTTTAATTTAGAACAAGAAAGGAAGCTAACTTCGGCTTGCCGAAGTTTATATACCCTTGCAGATTGCAATTGAACTATACAATTAAAATCGAAATTCTGAAATAATAATAAGTGACCAAATTTCAAATTTGATGAAAATATGTTGAGAAACAGCGAAGTTATGATTTTATCTATTATTTTCCTGATTGTTCCTATGGCAGCTATAGGATATAGTCGTCCGATTTTCATGAAATTAAAACCGAAATTCTAGATTAATAATTGACGGCCAAATATCAAATTTGGTGGAATTTTGTTGAAAACTAACAAAGTTATAATTTTTTTTCGAAAATTTTACCGATTGTTCCTATGGCAGCTATAGGATATAGTCTGCCGATTTTCATGAAATTAAAACTCAAATTCTAGATTAATAATTGACGGCCAAATATCAAATTTGGTGGAATTTTGTTGAAAACTAACAAAGTTATAATTTTTTTTCGAAAATTTTACCGATCGTTCCTATGGCAGCTATATGATATAGTCGTCCGATCCGGCCCGTTCCGACATATTTACGAGTGAGAGTATATAGAAGACTAACTGCAAAGTTTCATTCAGATAGCTTTAAAACTGAGGGACTAGTTTGCGTAGAAACGGACAGACAGACAGACAGACAGACAGACAGACAGACAGACAGACGGACAGACCGACAGACGGACATGGCTAGATCGACTCGGCTGTTGATGCTGATCAAGAATATATATACTTTATAGGGTCGGAGATGTCTCCTTCACTGCGTTGCAAACTTCTGACTGAAACTATAATACCCTGCAAGGGTATAAAAATAATAGTAATAAATGTATAAAAAACAGAACAATTGAAGACACCATTTGTGATTGCTTAAGAAAATGTATTAGGGTTTAAATACTCGAAAGAAATCAAAGAAGATTTTCAAATGGCATAAAATTCATTACTTTGATGGAAAACCTTTATTATACCCTTGCAGAGGGTATTATAATTTTGGTCAAAAGTGTGCAACGCAGTGAAGGAGACATCTCCGACCCTATAAAGTATATATATTCTTGGTCAGGATCACCTCCTGAGTTGATATAAGCATGTCCGTCTGTCCGTCTGTTCGTCTGTCCGTCTGTCTGTCCGTCTGTCTGTCCGTCTGTCTGTCCGTCTGTCTGTCCGTCTGTCTGTTTCTACGCAAACTAGTCTCTCAGTTTTAAAGCTATCGACTCGAAACTTTGCACACACCCTTCTTTCCTTTGCACGCAGTATATAAGTCGGAACGGCCGGGATCGGCCGACTATATCCTATAGCTGCCATATAACTGATTAATCGGAAATGGTATAACTTCGGTGTTTTTAGAGTTAGAGAATTCAGATTTTGTACGAATGCTATTGTTGGCAACATAATACGACATACCAAATTTCATAAGGATCGGCCGACTATATCCTATAGCTGTCATATAACTGATTGATCGGAAATGCTATAACTTCGGCGATTTTAAAGTTATAGAGTTCAAATTTAGTAAGAATGCTATTTTTGGCAAAATACTACG
>VNJQ01000646.1:0-17272 GCA_008042515.1 Drosophila truncata | reverse complement strand
AATATGTACGAAGTTTTTCTTTTCTATCTTCAAAAACACAAAAGATGGGCAATTTTCGATTTTTCAGTTATATTATTATATCTACAGCTATATCTTATAGTCGGCCGATCCTGATAAAATTTGGTTTGTCGTAGTATTTTCCCAAAAATAACATTCTTACTAAATTTGAACTCTATAACTTTAAAATCGCCGAAGTTATAGCATTTCCGATCAATCAGTTATATGGCAGCTATAGGATATAGTCGGCCGATCTTTATGAAATTTGGTATGTCGTATTATGTTACCAACAATAGCATTCGTACAAAATCTGAATTCTCTAACTCTTAAAACACCGAAGTTATACCATTTCCGATCAATCAGTTATATGGCAGCTATAGGATATAGTCGGCCGATCCCGGCCGTTCCGACTTATATACTGCGTGCAAAGGAAAGAAGGGTGTGTGCAAAGTTTCAAGTCGATAGCTTTAAAACTGAGAGACTAGTTTGCGTAGAAACAGACAGACGGACAGACGGACAGACGGACAGACGGACAGACGGACATGCTTATATCAACTCAGGAGGTGATCCTGACCAAGAATATATATACTTTATAGGGTCGGAGATGTCTCCTTCACTGCGTTGCACACTTTTGACCAAAATTATAATACCCTCTGCAAGGGTATAAAAATGTAAATCTAAATTGACTAAACTTAAGAGAAATATGTTTACATTTCTCATCCTACAGATCGCTTTATTCCTATTATTAAAAGGAAGATCTATGTTTGCTTCTGTGTCAGTGTTCCAAGTTATATCTTCCTATTCTTTATTTATTTATTTTTTGTATATAAAATATTCTAATTAACGCCAAAGTGCCTGTTACCCAAGTCAATCAATAAGTTGTTGTTTCCAATTTTTTCGCTATGTATGTATATTTTTCATCTTCTTTGTAGTACAAAATTTGATTTTGGTTTTGTTGAACGCGGCTAATTTCATTTTGTCAGAAGACCTCGACCTCGCACTCGTCCTCGTCCTTGTCCTCAACCTCGAACCCTCGATCCCACCCCACCCCAGAGCCCTCGGCGCCATCCATTCTAATGCTGAGTGATGTGGCAGGCCTAATTTCATTAAAAACGGTGCAGGAACAAAAAAAAAGGAACGAAAAGAGCGGAATGCTTAACAGATTTTTGGCGGAGACAAAAGAAAGAAGAACCAAACAAGTAGCGACTCGGCAACCCGGCTCATTTTTAACTTTCTCAGGGCTTTATTTAACTTTAACCTTTTTTATGAGTTTGCCTGTGTGTGTGCCCCTTAATTAGAAGCCATTTTCACTGGGAGAACTCAAACTCTCCTCTCTCCTTACGGCTCCTTGCCCAACCAAAAGCCCCGCAAGTCTAATGAGCCTGTGCCTGATTCGGATTCTGATTTTGATGTTGATTCCTTTGGCTGTTCTCGCTTCGACGCTGCTGAACATAATCAGGGTTCAATAAACACAAGCTCCGAGGTTCTTATGAGCAGCCAGCGCCCCCCTCCTGGCTGGCTGAAAATGCAAATCAACAGCTTAAAATTTAATTTAGGCGTTAGCAATGTAAATAAACTGGGGGCCACGGGGAGTTCCCCGAGACTGCGAGACTCCGAGACTGAGACAGAGAGGCTGTGTACTTAGGAGCAGCTCGCCCGAGTGACCATTTATGATTTGGGCCTTGTCCCAAATTCAATTCCGAACATTTGGTTAACTTTGTTAAAAAGTCGAAATTAAAATAAGGCAAAAAGTCGCTGGCCCTGGCTAAGAAAACAAAAAAAAAAAAGTATACATTGACCGCAGTGGATTTTATTTTGTATTCTTATTTTTTTTTCGCAGCCTCGCAGACCGCAACTAAGTTGAAGTTGCCGCGTGTTACAAAATAAATTGAAAGAGGAGCACGCCCAAAACTTTCTCTCTTTCGCTTTTCGTTATTTTCGTTTTATTTTTTATTTTATTTCTTTTTTTTTTTCTGGCCGAGACATACAAATTGCATGGCTCAAAGGAAAGTTGATGAGCCCGCGAAGTTGGTTATAAATTTCGCTTGAAGAATGATTTCATTTTACGCCCGGCAAAAGGCGACACGTTAATCTCCCAGAGGGCGAGTCCTGGGCTCGCAGTCGACTCTATTGAACCCACATATAAAATCAATAATAGCATAAATAATATACGTGTAGAGTTTGTGTGTTGGAAAACCAAAAAAATACAAAAAAGAGGAGAAAAAAGGAGCGCCCCGAGAGACAAAGGCCTAGGCCGACAAGGCCCATGGGCCAGACGAAGGACCCGGCCAAAGAGAGAGTCCTCTTCTCCTCGACACATGCCTGACACAACACAAAAACGAAAGCTAAACCGAAAAAAAATTAAGGAGTACAGGGACAGAGGGGAAAATAGAGGAAAACGGGGCCGTACATCGAAAGGGAAACAGGAGCAGGGCCAGGGCAAACCTTTAACTAACACACAAAAGGCTTTCTCAATGGTTTCTAAAGTTGCAGGCTTTCAGCTGGCGATACAAAAAAATTCAGCAGGCACTGAAGAAAAATCGGAAGTCTAAGAAATTATAAATATTTGAATTTTAGAATTAATTGAAAGTATTTTAATAATTTTTAAAGTATTACTGAATATGATTCTGTTAAAGAAGTCCTGTAATATTTGGTTCTTAATTTGTTATTGTATTAATATAATTTTAAAAAACCATTCTTATTCTTTTGTTTTGTTTTTCATTGCGGATTATTGGTTGCAATATTGGTTCTTCTTGTTTTTATTGGGTTTTCCCCCAGTGTACAGCCATGTGAGAGCTCATGAGGGCAAAGCGCAGAGGAAGCTGGAACTGAGTAGGGAGTAGGGCGAGTGCAAAGTAAACATGTCGAATGAAGGATACTTAAGCAGCTCTGCGAACGAGGGTTGACCGAAAAGTTGACTTGCTGCAGGAGGGTTCTTTATCCGGCAAGTGACTTTACATTGGCTGTGGGCTATTTTGCAAGGATTTGCTGTGATTTGCTATTTTTTGGGCTTACTGTATAGGAAATCCAGTATCTGAAATACTGCTACTACAATTTAAAAGCTTTATGAAATAACTAGAAGACGGAAGATGGATTTTGGAGATATTTTAATAAAGAAATACTCAAGAAGAATTCAAAATTAATTTCTTTTATTTAATTCTTTAATTTGTAAATATTTTCAAAGAAATTTATGGGTTTAATAGGAAGTTTATTAATTTATTTCTTTCATTTCTGAATCTTTGATGGCCTTCTCAAAAATAAAGCATTATTTGCATTCTTTTAAGATAAAGTTCAAGGTAAGCCATTTTATTTTTAGTAAGTCGGATCTTAAAATTGAAAAACATAAAAGAAAAACCCTACAATAAAGTTACCTTAAGCTAAGCTCAACTTCTCCACTAAACCTCGCCCCGGCAGCACTCCACTTTATTTGGCTTTGCCACATTACAATATTATAAACAATAATCCGTTCCAAAAGGCGAAACACAAATGGAACAATTCCTAACCGGGGAAGGCCAAGAGGGCGAAGGCAAGCAGATACTTTGACACACTCTTCCAGATGTCCCTTGGATGTCGAGCGCCACTTAATGACATAAACACTGGCGATGGTGAGTCCTCTGGTGCTGGGACTCCGAACTTCGCCGGAAGTTGTCCTAATGAGAAAACGTTGAGCCGCCAATCCGCCATTGTCGTCCTTGCTCACGGACGACCACAAATCGGGAAAAAGGAACTCGAGGAACTGAAGGACCTGGGCATCCCACTGGCACTAATATTATTAATTTGCAACTTTTGCTGTTTGCCGCCGCCGCCGCTGCGAGAGTTAAGTCAAAGGCAAAGGCAAATATCATTCATGGCATTTAGTGGGCAATAAAATACGTAAGCGGCGCGGAAAGGGAATTTCCATTTCCATTTGTATTTTCATTTGTATTTCCATTTCCAGACGAGTGCTCGGGGAAAATGCGAAACTGATTTAAATGCTTTCTTAAGCGTATTTCCGGCTTCGGTTGTAAATATTTGCTTAACTGATTGCGCAGAGAGGAGAGTCCGGCACGGGACACTTTTGCGAATTAAGTCCTTGTTGCTCCTCAGATTGCTTTTTGTGGTTGCTTTCACTCGCTGCTGCTGTGTTGCCTTTACTGGTCTCTGTTTTGTTTCTCTTTTCTCGTTTCTGTGTTCTCTGTGCTTTCGATTTGTGCAATTGACATGTTTTTATAAAACCTTTCATCGATTGCACAGCAAATGGGTTGCAATCAATATAAAAGATAAAGGAATACAAGATTTGTGGTCATTGTTAAGCAAAAACTTCCATCAAAGTGCGAACAATTTGTGGTTAATAAAAACCATTTATACAATACCAAAACTGAACGAATTTAATTGGAATGCAAGCATAAAGTGGCAAAGAGGAAGTTTATAAAGAATGTTATGCATTTATTTGATTGGGAAATTACTTTAATTAAATTTTCAACCACAGCAAGAGAAGGTTATTCTTTATTCTATATTTTAAGGCATATTTATATTTAAAAATCATTTATATTTGTTTGTTAGAATTATAATTTATAAATTTGTTTTGATAATAAAACCATTTGTGGCTCAATTTCATTTGCAAATATTAATGCTTTCAATTAGAAAACATTTCTAATTTATGTGCTTATGGATTGACAGCATTCTCGCCATAATTAAATTTTCAATCAGAGCCGACAAAAGTGTTTTCCCACCATCATTATGCCATGGATTTGATTAGCTTATGGCTAAATCCAAACAGACACGCCAATCGGAATGGCAAAGCAGAAACAACAATGGCCCAAAGGCATTCATTCTATTTATCATTTATCCCAGCCATTTATCGAAAGACATTCGAGACGCTGCTGCGATTCTGGGGATTCTGATGGGGATGATGAGATATTGCCCAAAATAAATGGAGGCATTTACATTTAAAACATTTATGCGTAAATATTTGCCGGCTTTAAGGGCATTAGCCGCCGTATATTGTCTTACATTCGGTATGGGTAACGGTCTGTGCACACAGAAGAATCCCACTGAATTCGAAACCATTCGAAAGTTTCCAGCAAATAAAACACACATATGTATGTTATGTGTGTATGACTAAACAATCTGAAACTCGACTGTATTAGTTGAATTCAAACTTTTTCGAGCGTAACTTGAAAAGTTTCAATTTGTGCATGACAATCTCTGTCCGTCTGTCTATCAGTCTGTCTCAGTCCGGGTTTCTAGCCATCTGTCTATCTGTCGACGGTTGTACGTGTGGGATTCCATTTGCTTTGGCAGTCACACTCAGGGAAATGTTGACTTGGGAACACCTTTTCATCACAACTAATATCTGTACGTTGAATTTTCTAGGTTTTCTTGGGTTCAAAATCCTCAAAATTAACCTTTTTATAAATTTAAACAAATAAAAACTGATAATTTTTCCTCTGTGCATTTGTAGTCTGAAAGCTGAGTAAAAAACTTTCTGAAACTCACAGAACGAACAGAGTTTTCAAGCAATCCGCTGGTGAACTCGGGGGCTTTTGCTAAATTTGATTTGAAAGCCGGGCCAGCCGAATTTCAATTAGATGCAGGTGCACTCCCAGGTGCAAATCCTCAAGCCAAGTCGAGTCAAGTCGAGGAAAATCGATAGCCAGTGCCGGCTACGCTATTCACGAATGCGAAAAAAGGCCAAAGGCTGGCTGGCTTGGCTTGGGTCGGCTCGGTTTAAGGCTGAGGAGGCCCGAATCAAGTGGCAAATGCCAAATGGCATCCTGACCTGCAGCAAAAACTACAGTAGCAGGAGCAGCAGCAGTAGCAAAGGCAATCTCCAACAGTCTCCGGGTTCTGTGATACGGGATAACGAGGGGAAATTGGGTTTCAGAAATGCAATGAAAAATTACTGTGGAACAGCGAAACGTTCATGTCAGTTGCCAGGAAAGTGCACCCAATGGAGACCAGAAGGATATTCCATGTACGTGCACCATGCCTTGCAACGTTTCAAATTAGCCCAATCAATGTGTTAACTCTGGTATCAGCTGGGAATATGAAAGAGGAAATGTGGAACTAAAAAATAAAAGCAAGAAAAAATTGGAACTAAAAAATAAAAGCAAGAAAAATTGAAACAATGAATATATAACCTAAGGTCACAAAGTTATAACTTGGAATTACCTTTTTGCCTGAGGTGTATTTGCTCAAAGACCTTATCCTTATCCTTACTACACTTACTACTTCAATAATGCCTCCTAAATCGCTTAATTTGATTGTAATCTCCAGACTTAAACAAATAAAATAAATGGCTTAGAATTCTAAATAGGTGACTCTACCCGCTGTTTCATTGTGCGATTTGTGTATCATTGAAGGAAGAAGCCTCCAGCAGACTCAGGCTGTGCCGCCGGCGGAAAATGTACATATTTAAAGTGTCAGACAACTAACGTTTTCAACTTTATTAAAAAGCCAGAAGGAACAGCAGGAGCAAAGGTAGAAAAAGCAGCAGCAGCAGTAGGAGTAGCAGTAGGAGCAGCAGCAGGAGTAGCAAAAGCAGACACCAGCCGGCATTCGCGGTGTTGACCCCAACGCCAGTCGCTTAACTAGACGGCATTTCCAGTTTACGTAACCACTAAAAATGGCGCTCAATGTGTTTTCCGTTTGCTGTGTGTTTCCGTGTTCCGAGTGTTTGGTAGTGTGTGTTTCTTGGCCTGAACTGTGTGCCAGTGTTCGCCTTTTTCTGTCTAAATACTCTCTAGGAAAGACCAGAAGGTTGTGAAGACTTGTGCTGAGTTTGTAAAGACTCTATAGGGATTTACCAGGATAGTAATGAGGTTCTAGTCTTAATATTAAATATTTTCGTTGTATAAATACATATTTCTGATAGATCAAAGTTTTTAATAGTTCCAAAGATATTCTTTAATAAAATTTTAGCTCCCAAAAATGTTTTACTCTTTAGCAAATATTGTTTTATTATATTCTATAGCTCTACAATATTATACTTTCTATATTTATCTCTCTTTCCCCAACTAATTCGCAGGGTATCTTTAAATTCGTTTCTAAGTCTCATAGACAGGTCCTTTCTATGCTTTTTTGTCTTGCTTTTCACGTGCAGCGGGAATGCGAAGTTGTTCATTGTTTGCTTACTTGCTCAACACGCGCCTTCCATCCGCCGCTGCTGATGAGGATGATGAGGGCAGGAGTGGCTGGATGAGGCCGCCAGTCGCGACGCCTTCATTGTCCTTCCTGATTTGCCTGCTGCCTCCCGAAAATAATGAAACTTTTCCCGCTTGCTTGTTGTTGTTGTTTTTTTATCGCAGTTTATTGTTAATGCTGTTTTACTTGTTGTTGTTTTTGTTGTTGTTGCTGCCACGGCCTGGCTGATAACAGCTCAAAGTTTTAACACGCGCGGTTCGTAATTTTTTAATGCCTCGCGATTTTGTGATATTTGGCTTGCTTCTATTTTTTCTTCTTTATTTATTTTTTTTTTTGGGTGGGTGCCAACAATTTAATCTGTCATTAGCCCAAACGTAGCTCTATTTATATTGCTGTCCGCATAGGAAAATACAAAAAAAAGGCCCGCAAAATCGATTTGTTAAAATGGAATTTCTTTTTGATTTCTATTCCCCGCCCCCCAAACTCCCCGAAGAAGTTACTGCCCGCAATTTGCCGCACGTTTCTCTGGGTTTCTTCTTTTTTTTGTATTTTTTGTTGTATTTTTATTTTTAATGTAAACACGTACAAGACGACTTACGACTTATGGCGGTCATAAATGGAGTTTCGTATCGGTTTTTGTAGTGCCGCAAAATCGAAACACGCACACGCGAACTCCACTGCCCAGCCGGCTACAAATTCTTTTTTTTTATTTTTTGTTGTTATATTTTTTCCTATATTTTAACCACTCGAGACAACTGTCACTGGCACTTTTGTGTGTGTGTGTGACAAGTGGCCACAGGTTTCAATTGGCTTTCGTTGTGGTTTTTGTTTATTTCTGCTGCCTGGCAGGATATTTATTTTTTAGAGCAGCAACGAAGAGCGCCCGCTCTGATAACTGGCCACAGACTGAATTCGACCAAAAACGGCAGAGTCCTTTGGCGGCAAATCATAACAGGATGCGGCGAATTCGCAGGAGAGAGCTTCTGCGCATTGAATTTTTGGCGGGATAAGGGATATTTGAATCCTAGACAGGGTTGCAAGGAAAGGTAGTAGAGGAAAGTTATTAAAACGGAAGGAAACTTGACTTAAACTTGGATTATTTTTAGATATTTATAAAAAATGTGTAGCCTATTTATCAGAGCTTTTTCTGGGTTATTTAATTACATTTTAAAATTCTTTTGTAAATAAACTACCTTTAGAGCAACCCTGCCTTCAAGGGGTGGCTAAACAGCTGATATGGCACCCAACCCTTGGCTGCTCACTCTTCCCTCTTCGAAGCCACCCCGCAGACAGTCGAATTTGCCGCTCAAGGCACTCGAAAGCCAGGACAACTATATAGTACTCCAACCCCATCCTGTCCCCCACCCCCCTCATCGTCCTGCAGGGCGTCAATATTTGCATTTGTAATAAAAATATTTTGATGCCACCCAGGCAAAACGCGTGCGTAAATCTAAAAAAGATTTGTTATTTCAGCGCGTGTTCATGTCGTGCAAATCAGACAGCAACAACACGGAGCCAGAAACAACAAAGGGGCGGGCCAGGACAACATGAACAGAGGAACACAGAGGAAGCAGAGCGCAGGAGGAGCAGGAACAACATCAATACAACGGGCAACATGCCGGCTTGGAGTGCCGAGTCTGTGCACATGTCAAAGTTATTAAAATTTCATAAAAAATATATACTACGAGGCGAAGGGAATTTGATTTCACGATTGTTGTGTCACCGACAGTTGTGTGTTCGTCCATTTAAGTGACGCCCTGAGTGACGGACTGCCTGATAAGGTGCTAGCCTGGCAGGTCTCTGTGTCTCTTTTAAGTATTGAAATGCTGATGAGCAATAAGGCACCCATTTACCCATCATTGGCCTCTCTCTCTCTGATGCTCCAAGAAGCGCGTGTCTATCACTTGTCATGGCCAAATTGGCGGGGCCTTATGAGCGATGATTGCCATAGCCCCGATGCCATCGTGCATCACTCACTCGGTGCTTGAGGCTGGAGGTGGGAGGCTGAGGGGGAATCCCCGGACAGAGCAGAGCAGAGGTTGCAATCTAGCGCCTAGGGCCTGACTTTGATGAATGGAGTTTGATTTTGACTCGCATTTATTATTAATTTATTATGCCTCTTTCATTGTGGTAAGATGTCTAATTTGGAAAATAATTCTTAGCTTTTTAAAAAGGGAATTTTATGGTAAATTCTAAAAATAGAATTTAAGAGCTTTGCTGTGTTTGGGATTATTATATTTTTCATTGGTTAAAAGTCCGCAAAGTCAGGATTTTGACTCGCATTTATTATTAACTAATTATTCCTCTTTCAGTGCGGTAAGATATCTAATTTGAAAAATAATTCTTAGCTTTTTAAAAAGGGAATTTTAAGGTAAATTATAAAAATAGAATTAAAGAGCTTTGCTGTGTTTGGGATTATTAAAATCAGGATTTTGACTCGCATTTATTATTAACTAATTATTCCTCTTTCAATGCGATAATGTGTTTAATTTGGAAAATAATTCTTAGCTTTTTAAAGAGGAAATTTCAAAGTAAATTCTGAAAATAGAATTAAAGAGCTTTACTGAACTTAAATGTATAAATGATTGCATGTCGGCGAAGTCAGGTTAATTTAGTATTATTAAAAACCTTTAAAAATTTACTTTAAAGAACATAAACATTTTCTGTATATTTATCATGACAGCCGCCATGTAAATACCATATTAAAACTACCAAAAAGTCTTACAAAAAAAGTGAAACAAATTTATTTAATTTGACTCGGCAACGATGCAGAATTAATTCACCCGCCGCCAGGCTGTCAATGTTATTATTTCAGGGAAAATATTTGAATTTTGTATTTGTCACTGCTGCACAATTTAATCATCGTTTTCAATATAATATCCCAACACACATTCCCCCACAAACACAAAATTTTTTCTTTACAAGTTCTTAAATGCTGAAAAAGTTGCTGCTAAAATAAAGTGAGGTGTGTCTGTATGTAACTTGTGCAGGGCAACTTTTCGTTGTGGTGTATGTCACCCAGTTTTTTGCTAAATAAATTTAATAAATAAAGAAGGAACGCCCTTTGGAATGGCAAAAAACTTTTGCCTACAGGTGCAGTTGAGCTATTAAAGCGTTTTAACACAGAGAGCGTCGGGTCTTATGATAAATTACTTTTGCCAGAGAGAAGGGGAAGAAGGCACTGAGTTTCTCCGAAGGATACGGTTATCATTGCCATGACGCCGGTTAAATTACACACGCATTTGCCAAATAAAAATCACTCATTCGACGCGTTGCCACGGGGCTTTCGAACAAATTTGTAATTTGTCAGCCAAAGTCGTAACGGGGGACTTGACAGTTATTTAGAAGTTTACAACTGTCGCCGGCAGCCGTAATCAGCTTTACTTTTGTCCCGATAATATGGACGTTAATGTACTTGGACTGAGCAGGGAATGGGTAATTGTACCAGAGAGAGTCCTGTGACTTTGTTTACTTTTCAGCTTCAGTTCAGTTTTGTTGTCCGAAACTTTTGCCAGATAAAAATGAAACCAGTTCGTTTGGCTATATTTGTAGTTTTTAAATTTATTCTGTTTTGCTTTCGGCTTTGTTTTCCAACTTGAAGTTCGTTATGTTTGCTTTATAATACATCTGATTTCCATATTCGCTTAGTTAGTAGCTTAGTTTGCTTACCATTTACTTGTTTTTTGTTTTTTTTTTAGAGTAGCCTGTCAGTTTTTAGCTTAATGTTAGAGTTCTATTTTGGAAACACAGAACAAAAAAGAAACACAACAAAAAGAAAAAGGATAAATAACCTCACATACATACACACGACGCACAGACTTTCCATATACAAATACAAAATGTACATAATATTAGTTTATAGGTAGCGGCATATGTTTATAAAAATATAACAAGTTCTTCTTTGGAGATTGGGTTGCATCTTCGCTGTTGTTTCCCAGGTTCTTTTCATCTTTCATCTTTTTAAGGAAAGTCATGTAATAAATACTTACTATGTAGATAACATTTATTTAAACATCTATTTATACACCCTTTATATAGTACATAATGAGCTTTGGCTCCTCTAAACTGTGTCGCACTGTGTTTTTATATATTTTTTCTCAGACTAGCTTGAAAGTTTCTTGTTGTTTTTTTTTTCTTATAAATTTATTTTGCCTTTCATTCGGCTTGACTTGACAAATGTTCTTGAGTTTCTATGCTTGGCTTGCGGATTAAGAGAAAATCATAAATTGGTAAGTTTTGCGAGCTGCGGCTACAAGTCCTTGGAAGTCGTTAGTTATTTTATACAGAGTACACAAAATGCTTTTGTCTGCTTATTGGCCTTATTTGCATTACCATAGCTTTACTTTTGTAGACGAAATTCAGCAGAGTTCCGGGGTTTCTCCTTTTCCTTTGTTGCGGATTATTGCGGCCGCAATTGCTGGAATCAAGTTGCTGACTTCGGAAGCAGTACTCAAGCCTTGCCCTCACAGGCTACACAGTCAACTTAATTCCAGGAACTGCAACGCAATTGCCTCTATATTTCACTCGTCACGCACTCGAACTGGAACTCAAACACCGCACTGGAATTCGGCACTAAACACTTTCGAAACGGCAAACGTCAAACGTCAAACGGCAAACGGCAAACGTCAAACGGAAACGGAAACGCACTACACATACACGTAATTCGGTTAGTCTGATATCGATGCACTTGAACTATATGCTGGTTAATTTAACTTGGGCTCTCACTATGCCTTACTTTTGATTTCGACTGCCACTTGCTATATATATTGATTTAACTATATAATTTTCGCTATGTTTATTCGTACGTTTTTAGGGTTTACTTTATTTTGGGTTTTTGAGCATTTTTTTCAATTCATGCGATTGTCCTTAACAAATGGTTTAAGCTTGGCTTTAGCTTCCTTGACTTTGGTTATGAGTTTCTCCGAATTTGTCCTAAATTTCTCTCTGAATTTAATTGCAATATCTTTTTTTTTTTGTTTTCTTTTGGTATGATTTCTCTATGTATTTTATTTGCGGGAATTCTCATGTAGTTTTCTATAATTTGCGGTCTCTTAATTGGCACAGTTTTAGCGTTTTAGCTCTTTTCTATTTCTCTATCGGTTTAGCTCTGTGAGTTGCAGTGATTGCCTTTGTAATTAATTAATTTTGTTTTGTTTTTTTTTTGGTTTTTTTCATTCTTTGTTTTAGTTTCTCTTTTTTTTTTTAGTTGGTAGTTTTATGTGAGCGAAATGCTTTACAGTTTTCTGATTGGCGTACATAAATGAGTTTACAACCTGCGCTTAATTTAGTCGTACAAAAATACTCAGTATTTACAACAAGATTTAAACGACACAAAATCATAAATAAATAAGTTATCCTATGGGGGGGCAGCGGAAATCGAAAATAAAATAAGTGAAAAGGAAAAAGAAAAGGAAAATAAATGAGGGAGTGTGCACAGAATTGGCACGCTTCAACGCTTGATTGATTAATGTCAACATTACGAGTAAATCAGCCAACGCATGAGCCGGCATATTAATTTTTCAAATTAATGGAACATTTTAATTGCATTAAATTGATTCCCCCGGCTGCAATCGATTGATTCCACCCCCATCATTCTTTCCAAGGACTCTTTACACATGGCTCGAGGCCGTCGAGGCGGCTGCATTGTTATTCTTATTCCATTTGTTGATGTACTCCATGGGTATTTCGATCTGAATCTCCTGCACATCATCGCCTGCCAATGACTTGGCCCGTTCCTTGTTGTCCTGTTGTCCCAGTGGTGCTGCCAGAGGTCCACCCAGGCGGGAACCGCCCGCCGCCAGCCGCTGCTGCTGCTGGGCAATGGGTGTCAGCAGCGCCTCGTCCCTGTATTATAAGTTGTCCACCATCTGCGACTGGCGGCGATGCGAGGGAGTTGTCGAGTTGAGGTAGCTCTCCGAGTAGACACTCTTTGCCCGCTGGTCATAGCGCAGGCTGGAGCGCCGAATGTCAATGTCCAGCGGCAGGTGGCGATCCTTCCACCAGTTACAGAACAGGCAGAGCAGGGTGTTGCGGAAAGCCTCCCGGAAATCACGGTTGAAGTAGGCATAAATGAGCGGATTCAGGGTGGAGTTGAAGTAGCCGATCCAGAACAAGATCGAGACGACAATATCCGGCACCTGGCAGGGCCCGCAGGTCATGGAGAGCGTGTACCTGCAAGGGGAAATATTAAAATTAATTTTAAATTTATAAAAGATAAGTATATATTATCTTGTCGTGCATAAAGACAAAGGAGATACACATAAATTCCCGATGCATGACTGAGCGCGGGGGCTTTGCATAAATGAGATTATGCTTTTTTGGGTTGGTGTTAAAAACAATGGCCCACGGGCCGTATGAGTAATATTTAATTATGCATGCGTGACATTAGATAAATTATGCCCCCAAATCCCATGTCAGCGATGGGGCGATGCTACTCACCACAGGAAGAATGGCAGCCAGCAGAGAATGAAGGTACCCATGATGATGCCCAGCGTGCGTGCGGCCTTGTGCTCCCGCTTCATTTTGATTAAGTGCTTGTCCTTGGTGGGAGTGTGCTCCTGCTCGACCTCGTGCATCGTCAACGTCTTCGACGACCCAGAGCCACTCAGCGCCTCGCCTGGTGAGAAGGAAATGAACAGAGAGAGGAAGAAGAATTTAGCTTTTGATAAATGTCTATGTAGGAAACGATATAATTTAAGAAGAGGTGTCAATCTTGCTAGTCCAAAAAATAACTAATTTTATGAACAAATTAAGAGTCTACTTTGGGGGACTTTTTTCTAGATTTTATCAGAAATATTTAGACTAGTTATTGAAGGTTTTTCTCACCCGATGGCTGCATGGAAGGACGATGCATTAGCATTGCATTGCCATGACGCATCATCAGCTGCTTCTCCTGGCGATTGGCCTCTCGGAAGATGGCAAAGTAAGTGAATATCATGATGGTACAGGGTATCCAAAACGAAATAGAGCTCGAGATGATGGCATAGTACTTGTTCACCACAAAGGAACACTGTGTGGGATTCTGCTGGACATAGATCCTGTGCTCCTCGGTGGTATACCAACCAATGAAAATGGGCAGGAACGAGAGCAGAGCCGGCGAAATCCAGGTGTTCAGCAACATGATGCCAACCACGCGTTTCGTCATGCTAATCGGATACTTGAGCGGCTTAACAATCGCATAGTATCTGTAAAATCGGAAAATATACGCGGAAAATCGTCACGTTATTGGTGCTCCATATGGCGGCTTAGCTTTAAGACTTACCTATCCACAGATATGCAGCATAAATGCAAAATACTCGCTGTTGAGAAGTAGACATCGAGGCTGTTCCACAAATCGCACAGGAAGGGGCTGAAGTTCCAGCTGAAAGAGTTTGGAGAATGAAAGGAAGCCATCAATATCGTCATGATTATCCAATAAAGTTTGGCGTTTAACTTTGGAAGTCATTGTGTTTCTGATTATCGAAGGTATGAATTTGCAGTTTCTATTTTTTTGATGATTCATTTCTGGTTTGCTTTTCCTTTCCCTTTTTTTATATTTTAAGTCTTGTGTAAATATATTTATGAAGTCATGGTCATAAAAAAGATTTCCGTTTTTGCTGGAACTGACTTTTTATTTATGCCCTCAAGCGTATTTTTAAATACATCTATTTATAAAAAATTATACACAAATAATACAAAGTATAGTCAATAAAAAGCTTATTCAGTGAGAGTATTTTGTTTGTTTAAAAAAAAAAATAAATAAAGAACTGTTGATTACTGGCAAATAGAATATTTTTTCAAAAGATTTCATATTCTTTGCTGTTTATTTAATATTTTTTAGACTCTTTTTATTAACTCTTCAATTTATGGAATATAAATTATAGCCATTATCAAACAAATATTTATTTTATTTAAAGAGTTTTTTAATTTAGACAATGAATAATACATCTTGTTTACAATTGCCATGCTTTTAAATATTAATCTAAGTAAATTAATGTTATTTTAATTTTTTTCATAGATAGCACAAGACTTTCTTGAGGAATTTCGTTAACAAAAAATATTCTCTCCCATTTAAATGTCATTTTTTCACAATTTTCAGACTGTAGTTCTGGCAAATTCTGGAATCTGGACCACAGGCTAGACCTACCCCCTTTTTTTTGCTTATCACTTCGTATGATTTATGTGTTTATCGATTTCATCTTAGTTTCGGTTGCCAGGTGACATTGCCCCTGAACTGAGCAGCGTGGAGGACTCCGACCAACCCAAATTAAAAGCTTAAATGCACTGCGAGACCAGAAAATAGGCCATAAGGCTGGGGGCGATGGCAAGGACGCAAAGGGAGAGAGAGAGCGATGGGGGCTGCATGAAAAACTCATTAAAACTTGCGTCGCTGTTGCTGTCGCCGTCGCCCTTGGTTGCCACTCCGTTTTGGCGGCTTGGCGGCTCGGCTGCTTGGTGTATCGGTGGCTGGTAGCTGGTGGCTCCGTCTCCGTCTGGGTATCCGGCTCTCCAGAAAGCCTGGGAGGCGGCTGAATTTATTATCGGGCGCCCCGTTTGGCATCAGTTTCAAAAACTTTTCGACTATCCAACGAGCGTTGGTCGTTGGTGTTTTTCGGCTACCATTTTATTCTTAATTGAGCTCGAGGGGTTATGACACTGGGATTTCAATAAAATGCGGCTTGGAGTAACAAAGTTATTAAGATTTTGAATTTTCCTATTCAAAACAAATGAAAAAAGTAAGTAAAAGATATTCTAGTAAGTAGCTGGTCACACTAAGAATATAATTTAAGTGAAATATATAAAATAGACAGTGTCATAACCCCTTAAACTTATGCAACTTGCAAACTGTGAAGGTAAAATCACTAATGGATGCCAAGTGGGTTTGAAATAGCAGCTCAACTGCAGGCCATTGCCAATTTATATGTAAGTCCCCACCCATTGACTGAAGTTTTTTGGCCTGGCAGCAAGTGCACATAATATGACTTGAATGGCTGTGCCCCCATCTCGATCTTCATCATCACCACCATCATCATCATCATTATTATTGTCACCGCTATCTTCATCATCTGCATTGTCAGCTTCAGTGACATTGCCAACATTTACATTGCTCCCTCAGCGAAAAAAAAAGTCAGGCTTTAAGCGCGGCCTTTAAAATCAGCCTCCTCCATGCATAATTAACTGAGCTCAGCCGCCTGCACTTGGCATCGCATCCACATGGCATATAGCATGCCGTACTATATATACTATATATCGCATTACCCACATAGACAGACGGAGTGGGACAGTCGGACGTTCGGCGTGAAGGATGTGACCATGTCACACTCTGACGGTTTTTGTCCTTTAGAATAGCATTTCAAAGTTGTCGTTTCGCTCTCAGTAAGTGCTCATTAAATAAATGTGTGAAATGGGGTATATTGGGCTTTAGATAAGCTTAAAATTGCTTTATTTCAATAATTTTTTGGTGAAATAAAATTAGTCTAAATGTTTATGTTGAAAACTTCCAGGAAACTTATAGAAAACTTGAAAAAAAATTGTTAAAAGACAATTATTTTACAACTATTTCAAATGAATTATTAAATTTGAATGTGTTTAAAATTTTATATTTGTAAAGTGTATTATTTTTTCACTTTTGAATGTGCTTATAAGGAATTTAAGCATACTTTCTGATATTTTTTAGGCTGCTTATTAGTAAGACTTTAAAAAGAATACAAAATTAAATAGTAAAGGACATTTTATAGTCTATATCCTACGCCGATTCCATTTTTGTTTGTTCTATTTTTCACATTTTAATTCTTGAACACAAATGCACGCACATGAGCACTGTGAGGGTGGCAAGGATGAGGGTTACAGGGAGGATATGAGATGACTTTCTGCATTTGCATTTCGCTCACACAAATACATGTAAAACTATACACACACACATACACTCACAGACAGAGGGACATGCATGGGAGCATAAATAAACGTTGCTTTCATTTTTCAGGGATTTTTGTTTTTGGCTGTTTGTTCTGCTTCTGCCACGCCCACGAACCAGCAATGGAAGGAAGGTTCCCCCTCTACCTTGGATGGCTAAAACTGGCATTTTGTTTGGTCCTGCCTTTGGTTTTCCAACTGTAATTCTTGCAACATTCTACAGTTTCGCTTGCTTTTGTTGTCCTGCTTAGGCTGTGTG
>VNJQ01000645.1:0-46716 GCA_008042515.1 Drosophila truncata | reverse complement strand
TGTTCATAGTCGTTGTAATGTCTTTGTAGATTCGTTTTAAAGTGTGTCGTCTTAAAAAAAAAAATTTTTTTTTTAAAACCTAATATTTAAAAGGGTAAAACTAGTGAATGCCACCTAGTTTCACCTAGAGACCTTTTGTGTGTTGTAGAGTATTTAATTCTTGTTCGATTGCATATAGTCGGTAATGCCACTTTTGACCACATTTCTTGAAATTTTCAATGAAGAATTACCTTATTTTGTATGAAAATGGCATCTTAAATGCGTTAAAAGTGTCTTTAAACTCATGAAAACTGGGAAATATCCTATAAAAACTATAAAATATTGTAATTCAGATAAAATACAATGTAAAAGCAAAATTTTAAATGGTAGAAAGATTTTATAAATAATTTTTCATTGAATTCGAGGCAAAAACAGCACTATATTCCTTTTTTTCGTAAGAAAACTATAGGTATCCTGATCCGATTTCAATAAAATTTTTAAAATGTAGTAAAAATAGCATAATCTTTATGTAACCAAATTTTTATGGATTTATCTCAAAAATTTTGTTTTCGTTTCTATGAGGGCTATAGGATATAGTGTTCTGATCCGGATAATTTTGATCCAGTATCATCCTATAAGCACAAAATGACGATTGGTAAAGTTTCAAGTTGATATCTCTTAAATTTACGGAGTTATTAATTTTGGCCAGAAAAAGTGGTCATCCAGCCTATAGTGCTATGTCCGTCTCCTTTTTGTTTGGCTGCTGCTGTTTTTAGCATACTTTTCAGCGTTCGGCGAATTTCGAAATGAGCGATAAAACACTCTCGCGCCAAACGAAATTAATTGAGAGTCTCAAAAGAGGCAATCGCAAATGTTGTCGTCTATAGAAACGCGAGTCTATTTCCGGTGACCGGAAACATTATTTAAAATGCATCAGCAAAGTGGCCAAATGAAAGGCAAAGGAAATGGAGTTTTGAAATTGAACAACTTGAGAGGGAAATCTATGAATCTTTCTATATATCTTTTTGGGTTTTCAATATCTCTGTGATTGGCTTAATATATATTCCTCTGATTTTAATGCTATGCATAGAAACATCTTTTTTTGCTTACAAAGCAAGCATCCAGGAATTAAGTCCCCCCAAAAGAAAGACAGAACTGGACTTAACTCTATGACAAGAGGTTAACATGGATTATAAACCATAAGGAAACACCTATATATATATATAAAATCTATAAATGCATATATGCATGGAAAATATACATTTTTAGAATATTAAATAAATAAAATATACATTATTAGTTCTTAAATGCGTAAGACTTGTCTTTTGAAAATATTGATACGTAGAGACAGAGACAGATGTTCAATAAATTGGTATTTTAATGTGACCTGTTTTTTAAATTTTTTGCGATAACATTGAATTTACTTTAACATTAAATACGATATTATTCAATCAATAAAATATCGATATACTACGATGTACCATGGTTTCGGTAAGAAATCCGCAAATAATTAATATTTGGATACTTTGCATTATAAAAATACTTTAACGTTAAATGAGATATTTTGTTCGATAAATAAAATTTAGATATACCAAACTGTACAATGTTCTCAACAAGAAATCGGATAAAGAAACTAATTAATCGATCATTTCGATGATATCAATACTTTAATGTTAGATTTCGATATGTTTTGATAGTTTAACTTAAAATTTAGTTAAATAATTTAAAATATAAGCGGAATATATATGTATATATTAATATGTTGATGTACTATATGATTTGTTTCTCTCCAAGCTGCAAGTTCAGAAATCAGAAATCAAATCTGCAAGCTATACCTTATATGTACATAACTAATTGCCATAGAAGCTTCTTGCTTGTCTTTGAAATTATTATTATTTGTTCTAAGAATTCCTTGTCCAAATTACTCTTGGAAATAACCCTAGCATGACATGCATCTTGCTGAATGTTCGATTGCTTTCATCAGAGTCGCACTACTTTCAAAATACATTAAATAATGAAATACCGACTCTTACTCATTGAATACACTGATGGACCGTTCAGCTTTGTAAAAGATTCTTTGACTTTGCTGTACTGCGAAATACATAGATATTGAATAAGCCAGAGCACAAGGCACAGGGGTAGAGAGAGAGAGGAGATTTCAAAGGGAATCTCAACTAGCCGATGGCAGGTAATTACATTCTGGTGAATTCAATTGACTTGTTCAGTTATTCCAAGGAGTCCTAGAAGTCCTAGGAGTCTTATCTTCGATCGGCCCTCGCAAACATTTTGATTCGCACTTGCTGTGCTCACTAATTGGATGCCAGGGCAAAAGGCCAGGGAAATGTATCAGAATATATATATATCAGAATATATATATCAGAATATATTTCATATGTAAATACAGGAGACGACACAGAGTGAGAGAGAATGCTTTGAATGGATTGCACTTTAATTAAATCGAATCGCCCTTGCGGACATTTCACTGCAGCCTTTCTGGTCGAAGGATTTGCATCCAAAAGTGATTTCCCTTTCTTGCTCTCCCTCCCCCGAAAAGGTGGATGCCCAGACACACACTTACACACCGGGGAGGAGGCTCGCACTTGAGCCAGGCATTTAATTTGGCGCTGCTTAATTAGGAAAGTTTCGGGAAGACGACGCCGAATCGGGTGTTGAACAAGCGATAAATAGAGGCTGCCACGTCGTACTTGAGGGGTAGTTTTCGGCCTCATACCGGCTGGTGGCATTCTGGCAGACCTTGAGACACACGCAGCACACGCAGCAGCTGAGTAAAGTTGTTGCCTGTCGCTTCTGGTTGTCACTTGTTAAACGCCTCGTTGTTATCCTTGCCGCCGCCGCTGTTCCGCTCGAATGGGTTCGTAGGGGAAATCAGTATTAATTACTCGACTCTCTCTCTCTCTCAGGACACGGCCAGGCGGACATATGTATGTATGTATGTATGCTGCTTGTGTCTGAGTCCTGTGAACCGTAAATGACGGCGGAGAGCTTGGGGCCACACTGGTTGCTTCTTCTATAAATAACCGTAAAGCGTAGTTTATAAACAATTAGGTGAATAACTCACAGTTAGGTGAAGCAGATCAAGAAGAAGTCTCGCACGGCACTTGCATTGGCATTCAACCGCATATGTATCTATGGAAATAATGAAAGAAAAGTATAAATAATATATAGAAATAATTATTTTTATTATTAAAACATGTATAATTAATATACAATTTATTTACGACCTAAAAAAAGCCTGCGTTATGCATCTTATTATATTACTTTTCTTTGGATTTATTTTTGTTTATTATTTATTTATTATGTTTAATTTATATATATAAAAGATATGGTATAATTAATGCACTGCTATGAAAATAGAACAAAAATCAGAGTACAGTTAAAGGTTATATAAATTAATAAGATGCGTAACGCTGACTATTTATACATTTTTTCACGCTCTAAAATGTGTGGGAATTTTCTTGTTGTTTGTCTTAGTGCTTTTGCTAATGCTAACATAATTTACTTTATATTTTTAGGTTTTTTAAATTAGTTTTCTTGGTCTTGGTTATTTATATTATGTTTTCATTTTTCTTTTTATAACATTACTCATAACCATGTAAGAATAATTTGTTATTAAACTTTTAAGCTTTCAATCAATGTGTTCCTGATAATTCAAACCCTCCTTGCGCACAATAGTGATTGAGCAGGACCCTTAGAGATTACCAGACTAATTAAGAAGTCGAAGTAAATAAATCACAGGTTGTAAGTACAAGCAAGTCAGCTTAAATTGAGCACAGATTTAATGGACGAGTTCACTTGAGTGGAGTAATGATGTACATTCCCTCAGCTTCTCTCCAATTCCAGACACTTGTGAACTTTTTGGGACGCGATGGCAACTCTGGCGTCTAATGACCAACTAAATCGCTCCGCTGAACTCAAGCGAAGCGATGTGATTGATGCAACTGCATCCTCTACTCAGTGCTCAGGGGCAGTGCAGGCAACAAAGGCAACAAAGGCAACAAACTTTGCTCTATTTATTATTGACTTCTTCGCTTCTCCACCGCCGAATCAGAAACTAGAAATCAAAAGTTACTCCGCAGTCCTAAGGGTCTTAATACCCTCCAACGGCTGCTGCTTTGCTGCTGTCTCTGTTTCCTAGGCTGACTTTGTCGACGTCGACAATGCAACCACAGAGTAGCAGGGTAGCAGAGCAGCAGAGCAGCAGAGCAGCAGAGTAGCATAGTAGCTTCGTGGGAGCAAACAGACGATGTTGAATCCGAATCTAAATCTGAATCCAGAGCCACTAGAGCAGAGCGGGAGCCAAAGCCACAGCCACAGCCACAGCCACAAGCCGCAACGCGCTGTCTATCAACATTTTAAGCTAATTAACGCACAGGGGATGCCATCCTCAGAGGGCGGTAATGGTAATGGCTAGGGACCAAGGACCAAGAAGGAGCACACACTCACAGCCACATCAAATGGGGAAAGCGATCTGGTGGAAGTCGCGCAAAATGAAATTATAACTTGGCATGCGGCAGTGCGGCTAATTGACAAATGGATAATGCTAATCCCCAATGCCAGCACTGGCAGAAAGGGGCTTTAACATCAAGTTGGGCAGGGATTTTACAGAAGAAACTTAAATAATAATTTTACATTAATTAAATAGAGCAATATTTGCATTAAAAACATTCATGGATCAATTGTTAGACATCAGTTTAGTAAGCATTTTCGGCATGTATCCATTATAGCACTCAACAAGTGCACTGGGACTCATCCATTATCCATTATCCGCGGACCTACATCCCCTCTCTATCTCTCCCTTAGCTCCTCTGTGGATTGCAGCACACTGCAGCAGTGCAGCAGTGCCGCAGTGAAAATGCAACCCTGCAATTGGCATTCCCCGGGGAGCTAGCCCGTCCGCATGAATCATCGGGGCCATAATAGACTCGACACGGCCAGACATGGCTTCTCCCAGCCAGGAGAGGCATGCATAAAGGGAGCACTAGGAATAGCAGTAGCAGAAGTAAAAGCAGTAGCCAGAGCAGCAGCAGAGTTGCAGCACCGAACTGGGCCGCACATGTGAGCGACGAGGATAGATAAAGCTGTCCGGGGCCAAGAAACTATAGCACTAATGTCGGATCGGGGGTAGATAAGGGCAGGGGAATCTGCCAAATGGCATGTTCAAATAAAATTAAGCGCGCCAACAACAGTGACTATGGTTCGTTCCTGTTGTTCCTGTTGTCGGCTGCACGGGTCATCAAACCAAGCTGGGATTGTGTAGCTGCATTGGCAGCACAGGACAGGGTGTTTTCTGTTCTCATAAATATTTGTATATTTATTTAATATATATCTTACTTCTTATTTTTACTTTTAAGAATCGTTTAAAACCTAAAACACACTAAAACTAAAATTAGATCAGAAGTTTGTCATTTTATTTCTCAAAATCATGGGATAACTATAGATCTAGTTAATAACATTGACTCAAACTTTTACCAAATATTCTTAAAAACATACTTTATCATTATAATTTGTTGATTAGGAATTTGTTAAATATTTATGTATTATTTCATTAATATTTTTATTTAACAAAACATGCTCTAGTTTATCTTTTAACATTTGTCAATTATTTTGTTGTTTTACTATTTACTATTTATTGTTTATTAAACTGAATTTATATTAGAAATTTAGTTATTTAATTAATTGAATTAAATTAATATTTTAAATAATTTTTTATTCCGAATTTTTGTACGCTATTTCGCACAAATTTTAAAGAATAATGTAAAGAAGTGAAACTAGTGTTTCTAGTGAAACCTCTTGGAATATTTTAAAATTCTTTTAAGTCGTCGGAAGTTTTTCTATTAACATTTAACCTTTTATTTCCATAGTTAAAAAGCTAAAACAACTTTGACACTGATGTAAACATAAATATTTTAGCAGTCCTTCCACAATGTGTAAATAAAAGCTTAATAAATCTTAAATCAACAATCTATAACATTGAATATCAAAGTCTTTTTCATTATTTTTTTGCATTTTTATTTAATTTGTTTTTTTTTCTCATTTATCCGTCAAAAACCAAACTAAATAATGTTGTTTCGCCAGACTTAATTCCGCCATTTCCGAATACATTTATGTTTATTGAATATTTTCAGGCTACTTTTTTTCTTTTCTAAATATTTTCTGTGGGGAAATTACATTTTGGCTGAAAAAAAAATAAAAGAAAAACAAGAGAGAAATGCCCAAGGCTGATGTTGTACATCTTTTTTACTTTGCAATGCGACCGCGATTATCGCTTCAATCATCATTTTTATTCAAGGCAATTTAATATTGGCGGTTTTTTCTCCAACCGCCTGGGGCACCCTGTTTTTTATTTTACTTTTTTGTGTGTTTTCATTCGGTTTTTTTTTTTTTTTGTTTTTGAGCCAAGTGAAGAAAAATTAGCAACAATAAATTGAACGGAAGTTGCTGCTCAAATTGAAAGAGCGCTCGCCGTGGAAACAGAGGGGATTCCCAAAAAATAAAAAAAAACACAAGGCAATGGGCGTTGGGTTGTAAGCTGTGGGCGTGGCATGTTTGTCTGCGGCTGCTACGGTCAGCACACACACACACAACACACACTGGTGTGGTGGTACGTGCCCCTCTTGGCGCCTGAGTGTTAGTCCCTGTCCTGTGCTTCGTCCTTTCCCTCAGCGGCTGTCTGTCTGTCTGCCTGTCTAGATTGAAATTCCAGACCTGAGCCAAGAATGGGTGTGCAACGCCTGCAATGCACTGAAGGAAATATCAAAAGGATTCATAAAAGAAAGTGTAAGAATAAAAGAGAAAGGGTCTTACTTGGGAAAATGTTTGGAAATTTAATTTTAGAACATTTTAAGGAGTTGGGCTTATTTAGTTTTATATCTGCTGAAAAAATATTGAATCTTAAGCCTCTAGCTGGCAGATATGCCTGAGAATATTCAGATAAAGCCAGTTTCTTTGTCTTGCCATTGAAAATAACCTTGGGAAAGTGCATTTGTGACCATTTAAAACTCAAATCAAGTCTAAGAAGCAGCCACATATATGTATATAAAGCTATATACATATGTAATGTTCATTTCTCCACCTGTAGGGACATGTGGCGATGTTACAACAAAAAGAAAACGCAATATAACGGACGTTGCATACAGATTTTCAATTTCCATATCGTGTTGCCTGTCTGCTGCTGCCTGCAGCACTCTCCGCCCTGGCTAGCTTTTCCTTTCCTTTCGGCAATTTCCGCTGTAAATGCCGAAACAAAGGGAAAACAAAACACAATACAAAGCAGTGGCAAACTAAACGTAACTACAACAATCACAGGAGGAGGAGGAGAAGGAGCAGCAGGAGCAGCAGGAGCAGCAGGAGCAGCAACAAGAAACCAAAACCCAAAACAATGGGCAAATGGCGCACAATGAAACGGCGACTGAATGAACGAATGAATGAATGAATTGAGTGAGGGAAATGTTGATGGAATGGCCAGGCGACAAAACTGTCAGGGATTCTTCAAAGAAATTGGAATTGGATCAGCTTGAACCCAGCCTGGCTTTCTTTTTAAAATAGATTTTAGGAAAGTCAAAGCTAAGGCTTCTGTAATAACCTTTTCTATCTTATCGTAGGGTGCACCATCCCCCTAGAGGCATCTCTCACATTTTTTTTTTCTATTCTATCCTGACCACCGACTATGTGCCTGGCATAACTTGACAAGAACTTGGCCCTCAATCTTCGGGCTCTCCTGCTGGAACCGCAGGCTTTGCAACACTTTGCATATGTAGCAAGCAAGGACATCAATTGTGGCTGCCAGGTTGCCATTTCAGTAATTTGTACATGTTTTACCAGAACTTTTAGAGGATATATGTACCATATTCCTGTATGTGCCATCAATTAATTCCTCTCTCTCTCTCTCTCTTTTGTCTTTTCTTTTTCCATTTGCAGGTGGTAAAGATGTCGCCTGCTGAGCAGCTTCCCCTGGTCGGAGGCCTCAGCATCGGTGGAATGGGAGTGGCAGTGGCTGGAGGAGTACCAGTTGCCTACCAACTGGCGGCCAGCACAAGCGGCGTAGCTGGTGGTGCAGGCGGTGGCTCTGTCGGCGATCCTGCTGGCATCGGTGCTGGTGCCATTGGTGGTGGTGGTGGTGTTGGTGGTGGTGGTGGTGGTGATAAGCTCAAGGAAATGCCTGACAAATATGTGGTGGCTATCTCCCAGTTCCTTGACTGGCATGTCAACGAAACCTCGGACATGGAACGTCTAAGCGGACCGATCCTCAAGTCGAGCATCAAGTCTGTGTACTGGCTCTTCCTCATCCAATATGCGGCATTGGCCTTGCTGGGCGTCGTCCTCAATGTGGCCATTGTGGTGTACATTATGTACCATCGATTGTACAAGGATGTGACACATGCGTTCATCATCAATCTGGCGCTATGCCATTTCGTCCAGTGTGCCCTCGTCCTGCCCGTCTCCCTGATGGTGATGCTCATCCAGAACTGGATCTTTGGTCAGTTTCTATGCTTCTTTCTGCCCATGCTGCAGGTGAGTGAATTGGATTATTGGATTGGATTATTGATCTGGCAGGGATTTATATACATACTGTGGGAGGAAGGTTTAATTTCGACACCAAAATAACTTTATCCGTCTTCTTTATTGGATCGTGCTTAACATACGTTCTGTTAACTTAGTTTTAACATAGTCTTAACATCGATTACTTGGGTTTAACATATGTAGGTTTACTTAGCTTAGTGTGTAGTACGAATATCGATAATTATCGATATGGTGTGACCCTCTACTAGCCTACTACAATATATATTTATTCTTTAGCAATCACTGTTAACTACAGCTCTGGGCTATATTTATACTGGAGTTGGCATCCATTCGCGCTCAATTGAGCAGCGCCTGCTGGTGTCCTTTCAGCACAATCGTGGTCCTGCCTGCTGCCTCACCTCATTATGGAGGCCACCGTGATTGACACATTCGTGGAGGAGCAGCAGCAGTCAGAAATCAGAAGCAAATAGAATCGTATACTTTCATTCGGTTTGATTCCTTTTGTGTGGCGAAAACAAATGCGAGACTAGGGGAGAAGGATATGAAAGAGGGGGAATCTCCTCCAGACAGAGAGAGAGAGAAAGGGAGAGAGGGACGCCTGGCAATTCGATTAGGCTCGCCGTCCGTAGAGCAGACAAATGATTACATTTACAACCTTGACGCTGCTGGAGATTCTATTTCGGAGGATATGGGATACGGAACGGGATATGATTCGATTTGATTGCTATCACAAAAGGGGGCGACAAATAGCTGGAGCTCCAAAAAACACACACATTTATCACAGGCAGTCACGTGTGTGTGTTAGACCACTGCCGGTGGCCTAATGGAATGATTGATGGGGAGGAACAGTCACGGAAACAGGAACAGGATGCTAAGGAAGCTGGGAAAGCTGGCATAGGGAGGCGGAAGTGTAGGTGAAGCTGCCACAAAATCTGACAAGTTGCCTCAAATCCGCTCCTTAAAGCCGTCAAAAGCTTATGGCTTTCAAGTGGCATAAAACATAATAAATCATACGAAAAGTGAAATGATTTTGATTTTTTAAAAGGTTTCCTTCCCTATTATTTATATATTTAATTATTAAAATATATCTCTCTACCTCCCCCAGGATATACCTTTACACGTGGCCATGATCTCACACATCCTGATCGCCTGGGACCGCATGCGCTGGCTGAACGATCCTCTGAAGGGACGCCTGCCCGGCTTCGTCTGCTGCTGTGCCACCTGGCTTACCGGCATGGTGATTGCCCTGCCCTATCCCATCTACACCATCTACGTGGAGCTGGGGGTGAGTTCTTCATACACTTGTTCCTCTGTTAACTTGCTCCTTTTGCTTGTTGCTTGTTGCTTTATTAAAAATCCGTGGGTGTCGTGGCAACCGACTCTGGCGGATCAAAGGGCCAGGCACTAGACCGGAAAAGCGGCGTATGTAGAGTCGACTGCTGTTTCTTCTGATTTTCCCAGGGTTGATTTTCCCCATGTCTCTGATATATCAGAGACCTGGCCTCCCCACCAGCTGACAGGAGGCGCTCCTGTTATCCTCAAAGTGGACCCAATTCCGAGCTCGTTAAAATGGCCTGTCAACGGGGTCTCTGCCTCCCTGCCTGCCTGCATTTCGTTGCCAAAATATTTGGCTACATCGACTTTGGCCGACACACCGACCCCTTGGGGGAAAGTCACCTCAAAGTGCGCCCACAACGGCAACAAGAGACATAAATATTTATGGGCCATAAAGTGTTGCAACTTTTTGATACACTCCCCGTGCCTGCCTCCAGCTCTCTCCTGGGCTGGCATTGTGTCAAATCATCACTTGCATATATATGTATGTACATATATTTATGTAGGTGACTGTCTGTGAGCTTGCATATTTTGTGCTTCTGTTGGGGGAATTTGCCAAAAGTGAGCCAAGGAATGCCACTGGGGAAAACAGCAGCAGCAGCAGCACCTAGACAGGAATCGAGGCTCAAATAGTTTCGTTCTCGAGCATTTTCAAATGGAACTGAGCTCTCGGTTGAGGTTGCCATAAGCGGGCTCTCAATGGGGATTACTCAATAAAAGATAAAAGCATATTCAGGGGGAGTAATAAATAGTAAATACGCATAAGGAATTGGAGGAACCAGTTCTACAGAGTTCCGAGTATTTTTTAAATTTAAGATATTATAGTAATATTATTATTTACAAGAATTGGTGATTAATTTTAGGTTATCAAGGAAAATCAAAGCTTACTTTTAATTCTTTACATTAATAAATATTTACTCTACATTAATCTTGTTTAATGATAATTTAACTTTGACTTTTGACATAAATTTACTTTTATTGTTTACCATTTTATTATTATAGCTTAAATTGTTTATCACAAGTAATACCCAGTGAAACTTTGCTCTGATCTTATAAGATATATGTATAAGATTTATATATATACTAATTTAATAGAATTTAATTTAATTTAAATTTAAATTTAAAGAATCAACTATACAAATGTCAGAATCAAGTTCGGAAGGATGTTTGTACCCCATCATCAGAAAACTTTGCTACAAAATTTTAATTTGAGAATTTTTAGAGAAAATTTTGTGGTTACTTTTAGAATTTAGTTACAATTATTAGTTTTATTATTATTTAGAGTTGAAGTAATTTATTAATATGCATATTCCTAATAAAATACGATCATTTAGGATACGCTAGAACAACCTATGCTAAAAATATAACTGTGCTACTTTGCTACAGAATTATGACAGGGGAATTTCTAGAGCAACATTTATGGTTACTCATGAAATGTCGAAACTATTATTGCTAATATATTTTTATCATTATTTTGTTTGTAAGTTGTTTAATTAGTTTAATATTTTTTTTAAAACGGCAGAACCTATGTGATTATCAGCAATCTTTGCTACTTTGCTACAGAATTATGACATGGGAATTTCTAGAGCAACACTTTTTGGTTACTCTTAAATTGTAGGTACATTTATTAATTAATTTATTTTATTTATCATTTAATGCTAATTCCTAATAAGTACATTATCAATTTATGACAAACCAATATCTATACCTAACAAATAAAATACTATTTACCTTCTCCAAACACTTGTAATTCCCACAAATGACAGAGAACTGCAAATGGTCATAATTCCGTTGCTTATTATTCCCATTTTCTTGTTTTGTTTATTTTTTTTTTTTATGTGGCTATATGACCCGGAATCCAGGCACACGGCACACGGCACACGGAGTTGATTGAACCTTTGCCGGCAATTTTGTATAATTTATTTGGCAATTCACTGACCACAGAAACCTGTCACTCCCCTTCCTCGCTCCCAACGGGGGCAACAAGTGGAGCACGGCGGGTAATCCTCTAGAGAGTCGAGCTCCTGCTCCTGCTCCTGTTCCTGGCTCTTCTACGTGCTCCGGCTTCGGCTTCGGCTTCCAGCTACAGCTCCTGCCCAGTCGCCTGTCAATAATTTCATTAATTCAATATTTGCGTATAATTTGATGGCTGCTCTCCAAGGCAACTCAACTCGCTCCGGCAATGGGGCTTATTATCTCAAGGGGTGTGTGTCCCAACCCCGTCCCAATCGTCCCTGCTGCCTTGTGTTTTGTGGCAATTTATGAATATTTTAGCATTCTATTACGACGACACACACATGGTCATAGGAGCAGGGGGAGGGGGGAGAGCTGGAGCCAGGTTCGGAGGAGTACAAGTCGATGTAGGACATGGTTATGATAGGAGCCAGGTCCTTGTCTTGTGTATAAACAATTCCGTGCGGACTCTGATGGCCAATTCACAATTTGCCAAGCCTGCTTGCCTGCTTCCTTCCCCCTTTGCTTGCCGTTTAATAAGCGAAACTTTTCACATAGTTTTCGAAATTCGAACCCAAAAAGTCAAAAACACACACACAACAAATTGCTCCCGGTTAAGGATGGGTTCAGGATTTGTAGCTCGAGAAGCTCTCGCTTCGAGGAGCTCTTGCCCCCAATTCTGGACTGGAACAGGGCTTGGCCAACGCTCCTTTTACAGGTGCGGGTAATAAGCGATTTCATAACTGGCCAGCAAAAAGTTTTCATTTCGGTTCTGTTTGTTTTTGCTTTTGGCCTGGAAAAGTGTCAGAAACTTTTTCCCACACAAAACAAATTGAAATTTTCCATATTTCTACGCATGCCTCGGCTCCCGGGCTCCTCCTGGATTCTCCTGGCTCCTCCTGGCTCCTCCTGGTTGTTTGCTAGCCCCTCGGCGGCTGGCGGCGGCGGCGGCGGCTACCTGGCAGCGGCTTCCCTTTGTGCGGCGGCAAATTGATTTTTTAAGTTGTCCCCAAACAAATCAGTATGGAAAAATACAGCAATCCCTTTACCTCCGTCAAGTGGAGCCCCCATATACCATAAATAGGGAATGTCCTTAAGGACATGGCTTACAGTTCAAAATGCCCAAATAATTGATGTCTACCTAGTGGACTTTTGCAAAAAAATGATCACAGAATAGCTGCCTATTGTTGAAAATAATTATAAACATATGATATGATGTTTGTATTGTGATAAATCTTATATATAACTAGGAAATATAGTATAACTATAACTAGGATCAACCATTCATTAAGGAAAAATCCAAAAAGAGCTTGAAAATACTTTAAAACTGCCTAATTAGGCTGGATTTTGTGCAATACTTGTATAAAATATATATAATTATTAAATATATGCATAAAATAGGTTTATTGCTTGAATCAAACTGTTTATTTAACATTTATCTTTGTTAAAGTTTACCAAATTCCTTTTAAAAGGAGATATTAATACTCTGAAATGAATGTTGACAAGGTTGGTACCGCAGTAACCCTTAAAATAAACAATATCTTCACTCAGAAGCTGGCAATAATTAATTTTTCTAATCAAAACTGTATATGGTAATATTTCAGTCTTAAAGACAAAAAGAAAGAAAATCTTTTCGAATATAAATTAATGGTTTTTTTGCTTAGTTATTATCGAGTTCCAAATCGAATAAATAATTTAAGTGTAAGGCTATGCAAATACCGGCTTACTAAAATTAAATCCTTGCTGGTTTTCTAATAAATTCTGAAAAATCTAAGCTTTTCACATATTTCTTTTAAGTCAATAAATAAGATAAAAGATTTAATATTTAAGATATAAATTCCATATACTTTACTTCAAAAAAAGCTTTAAAAAGTTACCAAGGTTCTTTAGTAACACTAATGAGTTTTTAAAACCCATACAAATTTATTCAAATAATCCCTTTATCCTGTGTGTAGTCACAACAATTATTTAACAATCTTATTTAACGATGTAAATTGTTGTAGCACATTTTACGCTAATTTTAAAGAGTTATAAGATCCTTGCACTACATCATATATGTATGTATAATCAACGTATGTCATGTGGCTTACCAGCTGTAGTTTTTTCTCCAAAGGACAAACATTCCGGGACTCGATCTAATTTTATATGGAGTCTGTTGTTCTTTGGGTAGGTCAGGTCTGGGAGTTGCAGGATTTTGGCGGAGTTTTTAGAGGGAATACTAGCTTAAGTCGTTGAGTATGCAAAGAACACACGCCTTTCGTCCTTGCGTCTTGCGTCTTGCTCCTTTGCGCCTTTGTTTCACTCCCCCACACCCAGTGTTCTTCTTTTATATATATGTATGTATGTATTTTCGCTCTCGCTGCGGCCGCACTTTATTTATGTTTACTGTTCAGTTGTTGCTCCTCCGGCTGCTCGGGACCATCCAGCTCATCCAGCTCCTGGCCCCCGCCTCGTTGCGGATATCCGGTTGCCGGCGTTGACTTTGGCACGCGGCGTCTCCTAATCCCCACTCCCCAATCTCCACCAGCAAAACTTGGCCGGATATGCGCCTGCAAAACGAAAACGAAATTACGCCGAGGGGGTTGAGGATTGGGATTGAGTCGGCGTCGGTTTGGGTTTGGGTTTGTGTCGGGGTTTGGCATGGAGACTAAAGACTGGAAGAAGGGCGGAAAATTCAAGTCACTGCGCAAAAGAAACGGCTAAAGTAAACATTATCAAGTCTACGAGAATGGGACTTTCTGTTCGGGATTGTCAGTGGATTTTTATTTAAGAGAATTGACTATAAGATGCTAGAGAACGAACTCTGGCACTCTGACATGGCTTAATTCAAAAGGAACTAGCAAAAACTATCAATATGTTGGTTGATTGGATATAAAGATTCTCAAATAATTTAGATTAGATTAGAAATTACTATTATTTTTAACTAAAGTCTAGTTTTAATTTACTTCTTGATTACTATACCATTTATTATCAAGAAATGTAGGATTAGCTTCCAGGAATTCGCAGATACCCGGTGATACCTATAGGTTTTCAGCAAAGAAGGGAATCCCAGAAGTTGGAAACTCGGCTTGGTTCGTCCTGTTTTTTCCCCCCTTTTTACCCTTCTCGTTTGCCATTTATCTGGCGCAGAAAGAAAAGAAACTTTAAATACAATCAACTGGCCCCATTTGCCTTGGCTTCGGGCTCGTTGTAACAATTTGTACAAATTACACATGCAAAAGCCGCTCCACTACCCATTCCCTGGCTCAAATGAGACTTCCGCTTTAAGCGGAAATCAAATGGTCCTTTGGCCTGGCCTGGCCTGCATTCCGAGGCACTGGGTCCCGAGTCCCGAGTCCCGAGTCCTGGTCCTGCTTTTGCTCGACTTCGTCATTATTACATATTATGACGGTAACTTTGTTAGCAGCCAGCAGTTGTCTGTGGGCGAGCATCCCTTTATCCTGTGCATCCTTTGGCCTTTGGCTGGGTGTGGGGCTTATTAAATTGCCATTTGCCGGGTCACAACGAGCCATGCAAATTGCTCCATTGTCGTTGCAAATTAGTTGATGTGTCCAGGGGGTCGAAGTGGGACTGATTGCCAGGACATAGCAATGCAGTTCCTGCTGGTGATGATGCTGGTGATGCTGCTGCTGTTGCTGCTGCTGCTGCTGCTGCTGCAATTTGAAAGTTTATCAGCAAATGGAAGCTAGAAAACTTTTCCACATCAACAACCATCCATCCAGCCATCTATCAATCAATCATTGAAGCAAGAAAACGGGGCAAATGCAGTGTGTCCTTCTGCCCTAGAGGGACATCCCTCATGCCAGCAGGCACTCAGTCGGGCAATCGACACGAAGCGGAGAAAGTGAAACTTCTGTTTTACGATTTTAGCTGTGAACAAAAAATAATTGGTTTGAAAATATTCAAATATTCAGTGGAATTTAGATAATTAAAGCGTAATTTTGGAGTCTAGGTTTTTGCAGACCTTTTAAAATGTGCCCAAAACTATGCTACAAAATGTCATGGACTAAGAAAAATGGGAAAAGCTTTTAAAAAGATTTTAAATCGATTTATTTTTAAATTATTATTATTTAAATTATTAAAATTTTGTAAATTATTCTGTTACTTTCTAATAATTAAATCAAAGCAGAATATTTTATTGCCAATATCCTACAAAATGTTTATAAAATGTCATAATCTAAGAAAAAAAATACATTGCATACTTTAAAGCGTCTTTTAAAGAAATTTCAAATCCCTGGTTCTTTCTATTAATTAAAAAATAAAGCATTTTTATTTGTTTTTGATTATTAAACCATAAAAAACCCCGACTGATAAAAGTAAAAGAAAATTTCTTGAAAAATGTTTATTGATTTTAATTCTTCTTTTTACTTTCTTTTTTATTATGCTTCTTTTTTGTTGCTGTTGTAGTTGTTGAGACTTTAGTGCTGCTTAAGTTGGCTCTCGAGGTGAGCCCCCTTTCTCTTCCTCTTTTGATTTTTTTGTAAAGTGTTCTTTGGGGGAATCCTTAGGACCCTTCATTCGCCTCCGTCCTTGATTGGCATTTTCAATTATTAAGCAGGCAGACGTAAATTCATTTCCACAGCAATTCACACTAAAAGCAAGGCCAAACACAGCGGGAGCGAGCTGCCAGGACTACCCCACATGTTAGGGCATAAAATCCTTATTGCAGAATCGTGAGATTTCTGCGCTGCTCGAAGAAGAAACTGCAAGTGGTCCATGTTGATTCCCAATACCAATCCCAATCCCAATCCCAAACCCAAACCGAAACCCATTCCCATTTCCCAAGTTTCGTTTCGTTTAACGGAATTTTAATGGCCAGCAATGATGTTGCTGCTCCTTGCTCTTGGCTTGGTCCTGGCTTGCTCTTGCCTTCTGCAAATTGAGTGGCAATGGCCAGCAAAACGTTGGCCACGACCAGGGACCAGGAGCTGATGTGCCACCCAATTTTATGCGTGTTGCAATCGCCCGTAAGGCAATCAATTTTTATCACCCCGCCCGACGCGACGCTTCAACGGTATCGCCACCCACACATTTCCATTGCCACCAAGAAGCAACAGCTGGCGGGACAACTAATGACTTTGATAATGGAGCGACAGACCACGTCCCTTGTGGAGAATGGGTCTTCCTCGACGACGACGACGACTTTGACAAATTCCCAAGTGCAGTAAGGTGAAAGTGTCAATGCTCCTCGCCTCGCAACAGGATCTCGGGATCCTGGATAGAGCTCGGGCCAGGATGGAGCCTTGTCCGGGGGCTTGGTTCAATGCTCCAGTGGATTCCAGGTAAACGTTTTACATATTGTAAAATAACAATATCAACAAATTCGGCGAAAAGACAGCGGCAAAACAGCAGACAATGAAATGGAGTCAGCCGAGGGGTGTTTAAGCTGTTTGAGTGTTTAAATCCAAAATTAAATATCAAAAAAAGTGAATAATATTTTTGATACAGTATTAATGGGGACTTTGAGCTTAAGGCTTTATTAAGAATGTTTGTATTTAAGAAATATATATATTTTAAACTCTTAAAAGCTACCCAAAAAAAAGGCAAGGAATAATATTAAGAATAAGATGAGTAACCTGATCAAAAACGGCAGTAATGCCAACTTAAAATTTTTTATTTTAATTTAAACTAAGAGTCTTTTAATACATTTTAACAGTTTTTTATATATTTTAGGTATTCATATATTTATTTATATATTTAGAGCTTTATTTAAATTTAAATTTAATATAATTAAACAGTAATATAAATAATAAGATGTGTCACGCGCCTTCTCGGTCACTTTTTCTCTTTCTGGCTTTTAAATGAGAAGTTTAGAAGGTCTAGAAATACTTCCAAATCTTCGTATGGCGTTACGTATCTTATTATTTAAAGTACCTTTGCTTACAATTCAAAATAAATAAATTTCGTTATTAAAAATATTACCTTTATCTTTGCAATGATTAAATTAAATAAATGAGAAATTAGGAAGGTCTAAAAATACCCCCAAAACTTCGTATGGCGTTACGCATCTTATTATTTAAAGTACCTATGCTTACAATTCAAAATAAATACATTTCGTTACTAAAAATATCATATTACCTATATCTTTGCAATGATTAAATTTCTAATGAATTAACTCCAACTTACATTCTTGATTCTTGCAACTATAAACTTTTGGAGCCACCCTGAAAGAGCACTCTGCTACACGGCACTGGAGGTTGTCAAATTTCTGGCTGCCAGGGGCCGTGAAATGGCAGCTCAAATTACGTTATAATATTTATGCGTTCTTTTTGCAAGAGAGCATAGCATGTGTGTGTGTTTGTGCGACTTTCTGGATGGCTGAGTGCTCGGGGTGGCTGAGTGGGAGGTGAGAAGGTGATTCGGTGGGGAGGTGGGCTGTGTCCCACCAGGGTTGCCAAGTGCTTTGCAGCACTTTAAAGCCCTGGGATGTGGCAAATCGGTCTGCGGTCGAATCAATCGGTTTGTGTTTTTCACCCGAAACTGTCTGTAACAAAGTCCTTGTTGATGTTTTTCTATTGTCCCTTAAGCGGCTTACCTGGCCAAAGGAGTTCGAGTCCAAGTCCAGGTCCAATTCCGCGTCCAATTATTATGGATGAGGGGGAGATCTCTCTCTCTCTCTTCGCGTGAGGTTATTAGAAGCCGCCGCCTACATTGGAATTAGAATCAGGCAAAAGTTTCAAGTGCCATGGAGGAGCACTTGTAACGAGGTTAAGGGTATGTGTTTTGGGCAATTGTATTAGGTTCCTGCCAGTATCTGCATCTGTATCTGTTACCGTACTGTATCTGTATCTGTATCTGTATCTGTATTTGTATCTGTTTCTCTGTATCCGAACAAAGTGGATACTTTTGTTCGCCTTCCTTTGTTGCCACTGCCATTCATTGTTGTTATGCGCATAAGCATAAAATATTAATAACATCAACAGAACGAACGAATGGCAACAAATGCAAGCAAGCTGGGAAAACTTTCGAAATGGGAAAACAAATGCGAATAAGCACGCGTAAGAAGCTGGCGAAAACTGAGCCACCCCACCACCAGCACCACTCTACAGCTGCCAAGGCTGCAATCCGGTCTTGGCTACACTTCCAAGCGATTTCCCTCGCCGGCGGAGGATTGCTATCTGAGCCATCTTTGGCCAATCTGTGGCACCCTCCAATCGGGCAACGTACAGCGGGACAGCGGGACAGGGGGGGGGGCTTTTGCTCAGCTTTTCCAGCGTTTTTGGTTTCCACTTCGTTTGCATTTTCCCTCTGTCACTTAAAACAAACGAAAAAATAAAAACCAGGGACCTGTGGTCGCGGCGAATCAAAATCAAAATCAAAGTCTGGAACTCCTGCCTACATCCTTGCGTTGGTCTTTACACAGTGCGAAAAATCATATACATAGTTAGCATTAAAATCATATACATAGTTAGCAGTAAAAGAAGAACTTTCGAAAATTTCTAAATTTTAGCAATTGTTTAATTTTGTTGGAGAAATTTATTTAAAATTCTTAATTATAGGCAGCATATTTTTTGAAATTGAATATAGGCACACAATGAGACATTTTACAGGCTATAAGCATATACATATATACTTTAATCAGAAAATAGTGATAAAATGGTACTGTATTGTCATTTTAACCGATCGATATATGCGAAAAATCGATATTTTGTTTGATATATCGGCCTAACATAATCGAAAAAGAGACTATTTATTTAAAGGCAATTTTTCGAATATTGTTTATAGTTTGTTTATAATATTATAGATATATAAAATATTTTAATTTTAAATACGATATTTTTAGATATTTAAAATTTCGATATATTCAAGCTTACAATATTTTTTGTGACAAATCATTTAAATCACATTTTTTTATTATTAATAAATATTTTAAGAACAAATAGTTTTTATAACATTCTTTATAATAGTTTGGTAATACTTATAACAATTTTGTTTGGCGATTAAAATTTTGGTATATCAAAGTTTTCGATATATTCGATATGATTTTAAGAAAAGGATTTTTTATATACAAATTCTCCGCAAAAACTGATATTTTTCTTTATATAATATGGATATTTTAAGGGTAAATGCGACAATTATCGATATCGATAGCGATATTCGATATTCAAAATTTTGATAGTTTAAAGTTAACGATTACTTGGACACCATTTAAGAGTCTCTCTATCATATAGGACTTTTTCTCTCGATATACCTCCCTATTTGTATTTCGAATTGAACATAAATTAAAATAAAACAGCTTTTTCCCCCAGTGTCCTTGTCTTGCCCTGTCTTGTCCTGTGTGTTTTTGTGCACTTTACGACTTTAATTATGTAAGTACATAATTGTGTTATTATCGTAAGCTTGCAGGGCGCAACACATGCCGGCTGCGGCTCCGGCTCTGAGTCCGGGTCCGGGTCCGGACTGCGATGTCCGTCTATATGTCGTGATCCCGGTCCGGTCCGGTACGCTACGGTCCAGGGCCAGTAAGTGTCCTTTTACCTCCCCACGCCCTCCATCCAATGTGTGCTTTGACCTCGTCTGGCCGCTTGGCAAGCATTTTACGGCCGTTAAGCCCGGCAGTGTCTCATCGGGCCTACTGCCGTGTCCGTGTCCGTGTCCGTGTCCGTGCTCGTCCCCGCCTCTTCATCCTTGATCCCTTCCTTCCCTGGCTTTGAGCCAGGCCTAACCTTTGGGCTCCGCTCCGCTCCGCTGTTTACATTGTAATCTCTGGCCCGGGCTTTCGGCGGCTTTTGGCCCCGGGCGAAAAGCATTTCGTCTGTTCATTGTTTTCTTATTATTTAAATTGGGAAATTCTGCTTTTAATTATGCATTGGCCAGGCTCTCAGGCTCCACTCCCTCACTCCATCTTTATCCATGTTGTTTTTCCGCTCCGACAGGCTGCGTCCTTCCGCTGACCATTAGGAGCGATTTTCAAAAAATTAAAAACTCCGATTATATTGGCAACCTGCTGTTCTCTTCTTCTTCTCCAAACTCAAAACTCAATTTCAATTATTTTCTTTTAATTAGTGAGTGAGTGAGTGTGTGGCGCAGATTGTGAGGCGGGAGGGGGGCTTTAGCAGCGCAAAGTTTCAATTCAATTATCGCTTTGAATTTATATAATATATATGCATGTAAATAATGCCAACATCTGAGGCTGACAAATGAGAATTTCCCCAATTTTTCACTGGCTTGTGCTTTGTTTCCATTTCCATCATCACTTTGTCAGGCCCTGAAGTGCGTGGGTAGCGGCGAAGCCAAGGACATCGAATTTCAAAGAAAATCTTCCAATCACAAAATAGATACAAAGTGCAAAGAGAGTAGGAGGAGTGGAGGAGCAACAGGTGAACAGGGAAAAGCTAAGCTGGCAGAAGGTCCTTGCAACATTTAAATGGAAATAAATAGTTGATTTTTCTAAGTTTCCCAGATCGTTGCTAGTAGTTTTCTTGATATTACAAACAGACATCGAAGATGATGGATTCAACATTCACTCGTAGCTCAGCTTAAGTTTATTTGCTGCATCATCGATTTGTATTTTTGGTTTTGTATAATTTTTTTCTGATTTAGGGAAAAAGCATTAACAATTCGAGCCGGTTAAATATTAAAATAAATAAAATATTAAAATAAATAATATTTTTATAAATAAATTTAATGTTATGCTGAGAAAACCTTTAAAGCAAATTTGCAGTAGAGGAGCTCTAAAAATCCATAGCATAAGGAGTTACTCATCTTACTATTTTTTAGGCAGTATCAATATCTTATATTTTGTGTTCAGGCCCAAGTTCACAATAATTACTTGTTAATACTTGCTTTTCTCTCTTAGACTCTTAGACCAACTTCCATCTCCTTTATCTTGCTTTTCCTGATACTACATAGATCCTTTTCTAGCCCTAACTAGGCCCCATTCCTCTGCCCGAGTGTGAACCTTGTAAATTATTATTAAGTGCTTTTCATTTCTAGCTTGCCATCATCCAATAACCGAAACGAGGCGAGAAGGAGGTTGGTTCCCTGTTTCCCTGTTTCCCTTTTTCCCTGTTTGTAGACTTGAGCGGCAATCCGTCAAAGTCAAAATTGCGACAGTGGAAATGATAATACTTCTGCAGCCTTCAGTTGCAATTTGTTTTGGCAGGAGGCAGGAGGCAGGAGGTATGCCACCATCTGCCCATCCTTCAAGGAAGAGGAAAAGGTTGGGGAATCTGCGGAATGCCTGCTGGCAGGACGGAAATAAATTGTTATTAATGTGCTTGCTTGCCTGTGGCTCTGGTTCTCTGGTTCTCTGGTTATGGTCTTGGTTCTGTGTCCACACTTCATACTCCTCCGCCATGTAATCCCGCCCAGTCGATAAATTATTTGGCAAACGCGAGCCGAAAATTGTAAATATCTTGATGCGGGGTAGCTCGAAAGCCCCAATAATGTGAGCCAATTTAATGGGCTGGCCACTTGTTGAGGAGGCATCTTCCAGCCGTAAACTGTTTACGGCCAGCGTTCAAATTGATTTGTGCCCAGCTCGAATCAAATCAATTGCATTTGGCAATGGTGATGGTGTTGGTGGTGGTGATGGTGATGGTGACTCCGAAGGTAATCATAACTGGAGCGGGCTGCTGGCTTCCTTTTGCCGGTCATAAAGCGGAAACAGTCCTGCGACTGCCGCCATAAACGCTGAGATGAGCACAAAACGGTAGGGATGTCCATAAAAAGAAACAGCAAAAAAAAAAAAAAAAAAAGTAAAGTAAAGAAGAAATGAACCGGGAAAGCAAGGACACCCACAGCGTTCCAGGACACACTCGCATCTCCGCATCCGCAAAGCCACATCCAGAAGGAACCGCCATCAAGGCCACCAAACGAATGACTCTGGCTCCGCCAAGGAATCCTTTGCAGGACGCCCCGAGGCCTCGTTAAATTGCGTGCAGCATCCGCCCACCATACCTACACAGAGAACAAAGGGGAGCAGCTTTGTTGATAGCAAATCGTTACAAAGATGTGTAATTATTTACTAGATTTATTTGGAATATTGTAGGGGGAAGGAGCCTGGCTTATACATTTTATGGAAATTAACATTTAATATTTGGGACGAAATGTGAAAGAGTTTTTCAGCAATACTAATAGCTTGAAAACGGATAGTTTGCGAAGCAATTGAATATAATTATCGCTAAACTATCGCAAAACTATCGCAAGCGATCTCAGAAATGGTTTAAAATCAGGCAAAGGAGTTGAACCATATGTCGCTTGCTTCATGTTCATTTAACGCTCTTTTCTGAGCCTATTTCCTTCCATTAACTTATTTTTGTAAAGGTTTCTATTTTTCTATATTTTGCAATATTTTCCCCTTCACAATTCCTCTAGGAATCCTAAAATTGTGGCAATTTTGTAATTAGTTTATGTATTAAATATATTTTTAGAAATTCACACAAAGAAAACCAAACCCCTAGGCGGTCTTATTTTGTATGTTGTCAGGGATGTTTTCTTGTTTTTATTTTGACGAATTTTCTGCTCCTGAAGTCTAGACCCACGCAGCGTGACCAACTTTCTTTTCTCTCCGTGATCCGAGGACACTCCTCGTGATCCAATCCACCTAACTTCCCAGGCATCTCCCACCCGCCATCATCCCGTGGCGACTGTTGTCGTTTATTTGCATTTGACTGTGCGCAGTGGGCAAAGTATTCAAAACAGATTTGTTGGCCAGATTGTAGAGCGCTAACAGTTCATTACCCAAATGACTGTTGGGGCCAAAAAGGAGCGGAGGCGGAGGGGGAGCGACAGCGATTTGGCTGAAAAGGTTTCATTACAATTTCGGGCACTCGCCGAATGGAAAACTTTTCCAGGGACCCTACCTCCCCGTGCCTCCCCTGCTGTAGTTTGAGATTTGATTTAAAAGTTGGAGCCCCCCACAAGTTTTAACCGCCTTCCAAGGGTGAGATGGGTAGAGGGTCGAGGGTATTGCTAACTTTTTAATAGTTATTCATACAAAATCATTTACGAGTGCCCTGCCAAGAACTCGGGCTTCCAGCCACCCAGCCACCCAGCCACCCAGCATCCTTAGCCCCCAGGTTGTTACCATCTCCACCATGTGCGGCGGCGTGAAGCATATGTGTGTGGAGGAAATAAGGAAACTTTTGGTGAAAAGTTTCCAGTGGCAAGAAGCAAGGTTCCCGCAGCGAAATAATTATGCAGCGCCTTATAAATAACATCGACACTCTTTTGACTCGCACCTGGCCGCCACTTGACCGATGATTGACTGATGGTTTCCCCCTCTCCAGAGAACAATCTTGATTGATGAACTATAGTCTTCTAACCCAGCACGATAGTAAGCCAAGGCAGCTCACCTGAGCTAAGACTACTGTCCTCCTTCTTGGCATCCGGCAGAACCATTTAATGAGAAAATAACTTGGATGCGGCCATAAATTCATTTCCGCCCTTTGTTTAATTTCCTTCGCTATCCGAAAAACTTTTCGCTACGCGCGAATTCATATGTAATTACAATTACGATGTAATCTCGCCGAGAGGAGGACAGACTCCGCCTCGAGGTGAGGCTGCTGCTGCTGCTGCTGCTGCTGCTGCTCCTTCTACTCCTCGAAGCTCAGCAGGTCATGGTCACGGTCGAGGTCGCACTGTGGGCGCGAAAGTTCGCTGCTCGTGTGGCCCCACTGTCGAGGCGAGAGATGGTCCTGAATTGGCGCAAAGTTGATTCAATTAAGACGACTTCTTTCGCATGGCAATCGATAGACATCAAAGAGCAGGTACATCCAGGGCAGCCGGGACACCTGCCTGGTGCCCTGGGCGAGGCCTCATTCCCAGCCTGTAATTATAAAATCAATGGCAGTTGGTTAGTACGAATCAATTTCAAATGTCAGTCAATGAACTTTTTCAAATGTTGTTTGCTGTTAACCTCATTTCTTGTAGGTTCTTGTTTTTTTTATAGGGTATTATAATTGAAGTCAGAGGGATTTAAAAAAAATAATAAAATAATAATAATTATAAACCTTAATTTATCGAAATGTTTAATATCGAAAAATATCGAATTTAACGTAGAATTACGACATTATTGAAAGTATTTGCAAAATTTTAAATATAGAATATATCTACAAAGATATCGCACTCCTTAGCAGGGAAAATGTCATCAATTTTGATCTATTGAATTGTTTGGTATCGAAAAATATCGAATTTAATGTTAATATTTCGATACTATTGAAATTATTCACAAAATGTTAAATATAAAATATATCAACAAAGATACCGCACTCAATCGCATGAAAAATATCATAAACCTTAATTTATCGATATATTCAATATCGAAAAATATCGAATTTAAGGTTAGAACTTTGACATTATTGAAATGAGTTAAATCATATAAATATAAAAAGTATACAAACTTTCTTCTTGTTTTTCAAAGAATAAAATAAAATAAATACAAAATAGGGTATACAACTTTCATCTTTCAAAGTTAATTTTTCTTTTTGTTTAAATTATAATGATTGTTGGATAAACTGCTGCTTCTTTGAGGCAGGGAAAATCGTATTAACTATTAATGCCATAATTTGAGGCAAGAAAACATGGTATTTCTAAGGGACTCCATTGATATATTGGTATGGGGAGAACTTAAAGGTAGAAGGCTACAGAAGGTAATAGCACTGATATAAATGTGTAAGAATTTTGTATAAATTTCTTATGCCGTTGCCTTTATTGATTTAATTTTTTCCAAGTAATACTGCATTATTTATTATATTTCAAAAATAAAAAAAAAACTATAAATTGCAAATTACTTTATTGATAAACTGTTGATATAAACTATGCTTTCAGGAGTACATGCCCCAGCTGGCGGGCATCGGGCTGTGCGTGGTCAACCTAATGGACGACATGCAGGAGTACACGCGAGGACTCTTCCTGCTAATGTGAGTGTCAAGTGTCGAGTGCCAAGTGCCAAGTGCCAAGTATTAAGTACAATTTAATACAAATGTTGTCTGACATGTTTACGATTCTCAGGTACTGCGGTCCGGCCATTCTGCTCTCCTACCTGTACATCCGCACCTCGCAGGAGCTGCGTCCGCCCGAGGGACCCTTTGCCGTGATGATGTACGAACATCGCGCGGACTTGAGAATGCGCCAGAGGTGAGTCACAAGTCGCCCACCAAAGTTGCACCCACCTTGTGATTAAGACAGAGCTCCTCGCTCTGTGTTTTCCACTAATTGGGCTGATTAATTCGAAGAGATTCACCAATCAGTGGGCGGCCTGGCTGCCTGGCTGCCTGGCTGCCCGGGTAACCAGAGCCCAGGGCCACGTGGACCACCCTTTGGCCACCGCTAATGAGCCTTAGCAGTTTCTGGAGGCACACTTCTTTAACGAGTTTGAATTTCTTGAGTTCTTTTTTCCCCTCGATCCACTTTCTAAGCTCTTAAAGGCTTGGTATTTAACCGCTACGATTTGTCCTTGACAGGAATTCCTCCACATCCTCGGTGGAACCCCGCCAGCTGAGCGGCGGTGGGGTGGCCGGGCTAAGCAATGGCGGCAGCTCGGCTCGATCCTATGATTTGTACAGCGCCGAGCTGGATGTGCATCGGGAGAAGCGGAAGCAGCGTAATTTTGGCAGCATGGCCGCCACCCAGGTGGTGTGCATGTGTCCCTTGATGATCCTGCGCTTTGCCCGGCTCTCGCTGGAGGAGACCTACGAGAACATGAAGCATTTTGACTTTACCTACCTGATGTTCGTGTGGGTGGCCTTCCTGCCCACGGTTATCTTTCCCTGCATCTACGCCTCGCAAATATTGCCCAGGTAAGGAAGGATGGCTGACTCAAAGGATCATTAAGGTATAACTTCCTTTAACCCCTTCGATGTTCTTTGTTTCTATATTTGACAGAGACGAGCAAGAGCGCCTGAGGGGCTACTTCCGGCTCTCATCGAAACGGAAACAAAAGACGCAGCGTCGCAGCGATGCCACCGGTGGTTCCCGCGAGAATTCCATAGAGAAGGACGAGGCCTCCAATACAACTAGTGTCCACCATGCCGCCTCCAATAATGAGCACGGCCAGAAGCATGCCCCCAAGGTGCGTTACGAGCGAGAGCGGCAGCTGGGACATGGCGATCGCTACAGCGGAGCACCCTATAGACAAGGCAAGGATCGGGACAGGGACAGGGATAGGGAAAGGGAAAGGGACAGGGAAAGGGATAGGGAACGTGACAGGGAGAGAGATAGGGATAGAGAGCGCCAAAGGGCTGGAGGACGCGGGGCAGGCGATGCCGGTGTGGTCAACAATCTGGGCAAGGATGTGCGCGGCAAGAAGCACGACGTCAAAATCAACATCATTTCGGATGGTAGCCATGGAGGCGGCACCACCACCACCACCACCGCTGCTGCTAGCCATGGACACCGCAACAAGCAGGCACTGAGCAGCAGCAGCAGCAGCAACAACCATCGGAGCCGCAACAATCCCGGACAGCGTCAGCATGGCAACAAGCTGACCGCCGCTGCAGCCGCCGCCGCCGCCGCCGACGGTCTGTCCAATGTCACCGCCTCCACATATTGCAATGGCAATGGCAATGGCAGCGCCACGGGCAATATTCTCATCCCGGATGACAGCAGCACCAGCAACTATGGCGACGGCGAGGAGAGCTCCGTGGTTAGCAGCATGATGGTGCCGCCGCAGCGCTGGCCAGGATCCGGTTCAGGCGGCCAATTGCTGCGACACAAGGATGTCTCCTTCAGCGAGTGCAGCAGCAGCACCTTCTCCTCAAGCACTTTGGATCGGGACCTGGAGATCATGGACCAGCTGGAGCGAGAGCGCAGCATGGATATCCAGGAGATGCTGCAACGGGAAAGGGAGCGGGAAAAGCTTCGTGGTGGCGTTGGTCGCCAATTGCCGGACATCGAGAAGCTCTACGCGCAGCGCTCACCCAAAGGTAAGCGGGGGGAGGCAACAGCAATTGCAGGAGCCGGCACAGGTACCGGCCTGGCCCTGGTCATGCCCGGCAGTGATCCCCTGAGCAGCCTCTCGCAGTCTCAGTCCCTGTCCACAGAGTACAGCCTGTGCTCGACCCTAGAACCCGCAGGATCTATTCTGCCTGAGGAGGAGGTGTTGCGTCAGCAGCATCTAAAGGAACTGGAGGAGGAGGACGAGGAGGAAGTGGTGCCGCCGGACTTTTACGATAGCTACACCCCAGGCGGTGCCCAGAATCTGCCGCCAAGTTCTGCTGCCGCTGCTGCGGCTGCCGTTGCCCCGCCCGCCTATCAGTATCAGTACAGTCGCAGCCGGCTGAGCCGCAAGAGCTCCGGCTCCGGATCGGGCCATCATAGTCACGGCCGTGTGGGCACCGGACACCATGGCCATGGCCAGCATGGCGGCATGGGTGGCGGAATTGGACGCGGCTCTAAGCGGGACAGCTTCAATTCGCTGAATGGCACCGATCTCATTGCCGGCGCCTTCTGCGAGCTGGATCCCACGCAGCCGCTGAACAAGATGGCCGTGATCGAGGGCAGGATGCGACGGAGTAGTCCGCGCAATGCCAGCTTCAGCTCCGGCTCGGGTGTGTCCGGCCGGAGTTCGATGAAGTCATCATCGCGGGACTATGACTATGGCCATGGCTCCTCCTCGCACTCGGCGCATCCGGAGCTGGATTTCAGGGAGAATATATTTGCGGAGCTGTAAGTGGATTTATAACTGGATTATATAGGAGATATATCTAGAGACATTTCGTGAAATCAAGGTAAAGATAGATAAAGAGAAAAAGAGAGAGAGAGAGAGGGAAACGAAAAGCTTTAGCATGTTGTTTGTTGAGGAGCAAAAGGAGAAGTTTTCAAAAGCAGGACTCGCAGGATTTCGCTGCTGTTTGTCTTTTTTTTGTAAGGTTATAGGACTTGGGAACTGGGGATTTAAGCGTTAGCATTAGAAGCAGGCAAGGCGGGGTAAAAAGTGTATCAGTAATAAGATGCGTAACGCCCAAGAGAGAGAGAGAGAGCTCTACGCATCTTATTATTTATAAACTTTTTGCTTAAATGCTTAAAACACAAAGTAAAGTAATTTACAAAGATAGTTATTGGAATATTTGAACCAACTGGTTGTTGTGACTAATGATCAGTTAATCAGTCCCTCTGATCAGGGCTGCAGATCGTAGCAACAGGGAGGAGAAGAAGATTTTTGTAGAGCTTAAAGCAGCTCGGAGAAGATTGTGCCAAGGAACGAACACACACATTCCCGGATGAATCTGGTGAATAGTATATATACATATGTAGGAGAGTTGGTTTCCTTGTCGTTTGCCATGACTTTGTTTTATTTTCGTGAAGACGCAGCGAGTCACAGTTGTGGATTGTTCCGCTTCCTTTTCTAGAATGGCCGACTGCCATGACTTCGCACAACTGTGCCCCGCTCAGTCCGTATCGCTGTCTCGTACGGACCTCGCCTTTACACAACTATCGATGCATCACGCACATCCTTTTTGTCTTTCTCTATCTTTATTTATCTTTTCCCAACACTTATATCATTTTTAACATTGTTACTTAACATTAACATCTTTTACTCATTTGGACATGTTAATTTAACTGAAGTATGAATTCAAACTTAACATAATAACTGACTACTCTACGACACATATATATTGTCTTTTAAATGTTTGCTAAAACTAAATTTGTCGCAGGGCAAACTAGTCTTTTTTAAAGTTGAAACTTTTTCCCCAGCTGCATCATACATACATCATATATATAAATATATGATATATATGAAACATATAAATGTATACACTAAACATATGCTAAGACATATTGAATATTTAACAAACCAAATGCAAAGTTTATTGAATGTTAAAATCAAATAAGAAATACAAGGAATACCAAACAAAAAATACCAAGAAAATACCGAAAAAATACACAAAATACCTTAAATACCGGACAAAGCATAAACCAAAAAAAAAAAAAAAACAAAGTTGTAGCTCTTAAGACAGGGCAATTCTTCTGAGCCCCAAAGAATTGCGCCCACACACAAACACTACGATTTTTTTGTTGGAATATCAGCTCTATATATTACCTATTATATAGTACGCGAGCGCGCGTATGTGTGTGTGTGTGTGTGTGTGTATATAGCATAAGTTAATTTTTTCTGTGCCGTTGTTGTGGATTGTGGATTGCGGATTGTGGCAATGTTTTTTGGTGTGAGAGAAAACTAATAAAAACAAATTTTATGTGAGTTGAACACACACAACAAAAAAAAAGAGAATCTCTGCCTGCAGTGCAGGCCTCCACCAAAGGCGTTTTATTTCTGGCCGAAAAATGGGTTGGTTTTGGCCGTCCCAGGGTGTAGTAGCACCTCGATAAAATCCGTGCAAATGCAGGGCGAGGCCGGAAAATAATTCGCAGCGCTATAAACGCGAGCGCCTGGGGAGCAGGCAGAGGAGCAGGCATGGAGCCTGGGGAATCCCGCGGTGGTGGCCGAAAAGGAATAGGGTCAGTGAGCGAGTTCAAAAGTTCAGTGTTCAGAGTTCGGGGTTTAACAGCCCCGAAAAACAGTCGCTCTGGGGACAGCTCCCAGCTCCCAGCTCCCCAGCTCGCAGCTCGCAGTTCGCAGTTCCCAGCAGCCTTTCGGTTGCGGATTCCGATTCGGATACGGATTCGGTTTCCCGTGACCCCCGTGACCCGTGGCCCGCGACCCGTGACCCGTGACCTGACCCAGTAAAATGATTAAGTGCCGTTATTTAGCAGCTGGCTAGATTTACTTGGCTCCACGCTCCCATTGCGAGTTCCACTTTCAGTTTGTCTCCATTTGGGCTCATCTCCTGCTTCTGCTTCCCCTCTCAGCCTTTGTTGCCTTTTTCTTATGTCCTTTTATTTTTTTTTTTTGCATAATTTGTGCTGTTTATTTTGATGGCTTATAAAGGAGCAGCAGCAGCAGGGTCAGCAGGAGAAGCTGGATAATCGTAAAACGACAAGCATTTCATTCGGAAAAGTCAACTTTAATGGAGAAAACACGCGCAGAAATGGTGGACGGACAACCAGGGGCGTGGCAAGTCTTTGCCTTTGGGATATGCATTTTTTTTCAAGCCTGAATTAAATGAAATCTTAAAAAAACCTTTTATTTTCTCCTAAAATAAAGAAAAATGTCTTAAGTTCTCTCTCCCCCATTTAAAGTCTAAGTTCTACGCCCCTGAAACCAACCAATTTCCCTTTCCTTAAAGAACAGCCTGAGTTAAATTAAATCTTCAAAAAAGATGATGTTAGTATTTGGATTAATGCAAGTACCTTTTATTTTCTCCTAAAATAAAGAAAAATGTCTTAAGTTCTCTCCCCCCATTTAAAGCCTTAGTTCTACGCCCCTGAAACCAACCAATTTCCCTTTCCTTTGAAGAACAGACGAAGGAATGCAGGCCATGTCTGTTAGCAAAAGTTATGGGGATTACCATAGCAAAGAGAGCATTTTAGGCTCTTTTGGGTCACTTAATCCAGCAGATACAACTTTCGGTTGTGTGAAATGCGCTTTCAATTACATGCCGGACGAGCGTAATGAAATGCGCGCTAATAAATTTATGATGATCACGTATACGTATCACGTATACGCAGTGTGCCGATGGCAGGTAAGAGGTAAGAGTGCTTAAGCTACCATTACAACTTAACCACCACGTCCCAATGGCTTTCATAATCATTTGGGCCGGCCAAATCGCTTTTGGGCCATCTCAAAACTGCATTCCAATTGAGCCAATTTCTGGCAGTCGCCGCCAATGGTTGGCCTTAACCCCGCTTCCGGAAAAGGGATCAGATATATATATATTTTTTTGCAACATTTACACACAGCAAGAAATCATTAAGATAGTAGGTAATACTATATTCCACTTAATTTCTGCTGTCTTTTTGTAATATAAACTTTCCTCTCAGTGCCGAGCGAGGGGAACCTTCTTGGGCATTCCCCGCACGTTCCTATAAACAACGTTTTATGCCGGTGTTTATGTTTAGTTTCTGCCATTGCCTCGAGCCTCAGCGGGGCTGCCGCCGGATTGTTATGTAAGTGCCAAAGAGCATATTCAATTTGAATTGGAATCGGAATTGCCAGCTCCATCTGCATGTCTCCCTCCCCTCCCCGTCTTACCACTTCCCCAGGTCTCCTCCCACTGCTGCTTCTGTGTGTTTTTCTGTGTTTACTTGTGCTTTTCAGCAGCGATGGCTGTTATTGTTATTATTGCTTATTTCCTTATTCCATATTCTGCACGCATTTCTCCATTGCGACGGAAAAGTTTAAAGAAAGTTATACACCGAAAGGCCAAACAAAACAACAACAAGTCACCAAAAATTTAAATAAAAATACAATTATGGGAAATTAAAATAAAGAAAATAGAGATGGCCACAGCTGAGAATCACTCTGAATACGTTAGAAATATACGATTCTGGTTAAAAGTTGGCTTTACAGATAGGGGGAGGGGTAAGTATACATCAAACTTATAATAAATATCCAAAAACCTTAGAGTTCTTACACTAATTTCTTACTTAAACCTCTCTTTAAACAATTGAAGAGTGTGTGGTTTATGAACAATTGTTCAATGTAAACAATGAATGTCCCCCAGGTAAGCCGTGTATAAAACCAGCAGACAATCGGCCTGCGCTGCACAGTCCACCAACGACTTTCAAGCCAATAACTAACCACGGGAGACGCCAACCAACACGGGCTCTGAGTTACCACCGCTTTCAGTCAAGCTTTCAGTTCCTAAAAAAAACACAAAAAAAAAAACAAAAAAATTAAATATAATGCTTGCCGTGGCCTTGACGATGGCTGCCTTGGTGCTGGCCAGCCAGCAGGATATCTGTGGGGCGCAGCTGTCCATCCACACGGACAGCAACACCAACTCGTTTAGCCTGAAGGCTCCCGGCTTGCAGCAGACCTTCACCAGGTATTATGGAGGGGCCAGGACGCAGCCCCAGGAGGCGGAGCAGCCGCAGCAGGAGCAAGCTTTAGTCCAGCAGCAGCAGCAGCAGCAGCAGTTGCAGCTACAGCAACAGCAACTGCAGCAGCAGCAGCAGCAGCAGGAGCAACTGGTGAGTAAAGGAATATTTACATGAGATTTGAGGTTTAGATATTGCTTAAATAGATTCCAGAATGGAGTAAATACAACTCTAGATAATAGTATTTTCCATCTTAAAAAGTCTTGCGATAAACTCTATAAAACTCCTAGACTTGACTAATTTCCAACCGTTATTTACTTGAAGTCATGGGAATATCTTATTTTTTACAACTCTTTTTTTATTAAATAACTTATGTCTTATTATCCATTATTATTCCTTTCTTCTGATTGAAAATAACTGCTTGCTAGGTATTATAATTTTTGCAAGAACTTTGTTTATATATTCTTGATTAGCATCAACAGACAAATCAATATAGATTTATCTATGATTTCGGTTCTTCTTTTACAAAAAATACAAAAAAAGTGTTGTTGTAAAAATGTTTTTGTTGGTGTAAAAATTTTGTTTGCTGTGTAAAATTGGGTTGTCTTTGGTATTGTTGTTGTTGTTGTAGGAAAAACAAACTGATGTTTTTGATGATGATTTTTTAGTAGAAACAATATTTGATATTAACTAATAGAAAAGTGTTGTTGTAAAAATGTTTTTGTTGGTGTAAACATTTTGTTGTTGTGTAAAATTGTATTGTCTTTGGTATTGTTTTTGTTTTGGAAAAAAAAACGGATGTTTTAGATGATGATTTTTTTGTAGAAACAATATTTGTTATTAAAACTTGTTGTTAAAAAATTGTGTTTTCTAAAAATTGTTGTAATTAATTAAAAATACATAGTTATAAGAAAAACATCGGCTTTAATCTCCACATTTGCAAATACCAATTCATTAACTTCTTTGTTTTCAAGCACATAAAGATTAACTTTGGTGCAAACGATTATTGCAACAATTAATAACAATATTCCAATGAAGTCAGCGATCTGATTACTACAACCGCAATCTTTTGACTGAAAGTATGTTTGAATTAAACACCCATTTAATATTGAGTTTCGCCTGAAAGTATGCAATTCTTTTAAGTTTACAGAACGGCACCACAAGAAGTGTATTTTCGAAGGCTCCTTTCTGCTTTTAAGTAATATTAATGCTTGCTAAAAAACCCCACAAAAGACTTTGAATATTTTCTGAAACCCAAAAACAAATCTTAGCTTTTATAGGAAGTTCGTAAACTAATCTCTCTCTTATTATTCAGTGACTTTACAATGTTTATTAGTATTCAATTAATCATGGCTTTAATCAGACCACATAAAGCCCTGAGTTTCATTTATGAATTCTTCCATTCGAGCGGCGCCTCCGTCCCATGGGTAGCTGGGACATGGCCTCGCCCATGCCCAGGTTGAGTCCTCCGGATATCTGCTGTCCCAGCACCTCGCCACTCAGCTCGTGTTGCAGTCCGCCGCCCGTCTCTGCCAGTTGCTGCAGCTGACCCACGGCCAGCATCATACCCGTGCCAATGTCCTGGTTATTAAGATCTCATTATTAATTCTGAACAGACCAATCTCTTACCTGAGGCCAGGCAACTGTGCAGGTGGCCAGGAGGAGCAGGAAGCTTAGGCTCAGAATAGGTGTTGTCATCTTTGTGCAAGCAAACAGACTCAACTGGCTTTGGCTGGGCTTTAAGCCGGGCTTATAACTGGGCCAGGCATGCATGTGCCAGGCTTGAGAGATTAAATCTGACGATTAGCTTTTCGGTTACATCACACATCTGGGCCAGAATGATGGCTGCCTGGCATGCAAACTCTATAAAAAAAAAATACTCGCATTTCCATTGATTGCAAATGATATTTTATTTATTATTTGTATATACATTTTGTTTGTTTGTTTTTAAAACTGAAAACAAAGACCCTGTGGCTCTGGCTAGTGGGCCGAGAAGACCTCGTTAGCCGCATTGGGATCTTCGGGGCCGACAAATAGATTCTTCAGCTCTTCGAAATAGTTCTTGAAGGAGTCCACCATCGACTGCCAGGCCTGGGTGATGTTTTGGCCAAACTCCCGGGCCGCATCGCCGATGCGCTTGTCCAGCCGTGGATCATCAGGATAGACCAGATGCGGTCGCACATCGTCATACTCGTTGGAGTAATCCATTTCGTAGTCGGGTTGGCCCTGAGCCCAGACGAGGCTCACAAAGGCCAAAGCCAGGGCCACAATTAGCGAGGCCGAGTTCCTCCTGCTGATGCCGTTTCCGATTCTGGTAGACATTTGGCCAACTGATGTGGCCGCTGTTAGGGAGAGCGGCTTTTGTACTTGAGCCTCGAATCGGATGAAAGATAATAACCATGTTAGGAAGACACGAAAATGTTCGAAGGCTGCATGTCCAGATGCATCTATTACATTTGACCGGAAGTGTCAGTTCAGCGTGACTCTGCTGGATATTTATCTTTGTTAATTAATTACTGTAGCTCTAATTATACCTACCTTTATTATATCAGTTATGAAACTGAAAGAAATCGTTTAACTCCAGGGAATATCTGTGGTTTTTTAGAGTTTTTATAACTTGAAGAAATCATAAATATCCATGGTATAATAGAAATAAACTTTTTCAGGTAATTTAATGTTCAATTATGTAAGTTTTATATTTGGTTAAAATATTTATGAACCTTCAATAAATTTAACTTTAATTTTAAAGTATCATTAGCAGTATTTTCATTAATTTTCACTTTTGTTAAGTAATTTAAATATATTCCTGAGGCAAACTACATATATGCATAAATCTGTAACCTATTTTCTTTATCAAAAAGTTGTTTCTTTTAACTTTTGGCTGAAGTATTTCTTAGAAATATCTTCTAGCTTATAATTATTTCTCTAGTAATTTATATTTATGTATGTTTTTCTATAAATAATTCATTTTATGGTTTTATTTTTCGGTTTCTTTATCTTTCAAATATTTATTGAACCTTTAATTAATTTAATTTAGGCTTAAAGCTAATTTTTAAAGAGCAATAACAGTATGGTCCTTAATTAACTTGTGTTAAGTAATTTAAACATGTTCCTGAGGCAGAGTTATTTAGGGTTTCAATATATATTCACAAATCTGTAGCTTTTTTAAAGTATATATACCCCTGCATGGTATTTACTTTAATATTTATTTTAGATATATTTCAAATGCTTATTTTTCTATTAAAACTATTCTATAAATCTAGCATTTCTCCATTCCTCTTTTAGTTTTTAATTTAAAATACAAATAAAAACAATTTAATTCAAGGAGAACAATTAAATCAAGGTAAAACTTTAAATAATCAAATTTAAGATCAGTTTAGTAAAATAATTTATAATGATCTCTTGCCACCCACTTTTATTCCCCTCATATCAAACATTCTCAGCTTTGATTGCTTTTATCCGGTATCCATATGCACTTTTATTTATTGCACTTAAAAACAAACGAAAAAAAAAGTGTTTAGTTCAATGATCCCTCATCCCGTGGCACTGCTGGTCGATTCGGAGATCTTCTGTCGCATCTGCTGCACCACTTCCGTCACATTGTCCACAAACGAGAGCCACATGCCCTTGATGCGATCGCCCAAGCCAAGTGCCGACTCGGCCCCCATTCCTCCCACATCCTGGGAACCCTGGGATGGCGATGGCACCTGGCGACGGCGTCGCTGCAGCTTCTTCTTGCCACTCGTCTTGGGACTGACGCGGGAACGGGAGGCATTATTGGCGGCCCGCTTGCGTGCCGCTCGCCTGCGACGTGCCTCGACATCATCGTCGGCTGATGCCGCCGTGGTGGCCATGCTGGACACCTTCCAGAAGCAGGGCGCTCGCTTGGAGCGACGCAGCAGGCTGGGCAGGCTTCGGCGACGACGACGTCGATCCTCCTCCTCGGAGGAGGAATCCGAGCCCGATGGCTGTCGCATGGCATCGCCATAGCCCACCGCTGTCTTGGAGCGCATCGACATCAGCGGATTGTCAATTTCCATGTTGCGGGTCAAGGCGGCGCCGCTTTGAACGGCCTCAGCGATATTCCCGGCCAGATTCATGGCGCTGAGGCTAAGGTTTTCAAAGGGATTCTGAGGCCGGGCCGTGATCCCGGCCAGCAGAGCCAGCAGCGCCAGCAGCAGTCCCAGTCCCAACGCTCCCATCTCGCTGACAACAACTATTTGGTGGTAACGGAGCAATGGGGCCGCCTTTAAAAGCCAGTCGACATCGCGTGACGGCTTCAAACAAACCAGATCGGTATCGATTTTGGGAATTGAGGTAGAGCGGGAGCTAGAGGTTAGATCCGAGCAGGCTTCCGGTTGAAACTGAACAGATGGGCAGGCAAAGTCAGTTTGCTTTGGGTTGTATTTAAAAAAATTCTATATTCATTTATTGATGTGTTTTATAAAGCTAAAGATTTCGATATATATTCTTCCTGACATTCCTAGTTAAAAACTTCTTTGAATTAATTGTTAATTATAGAATAATTATAAATATTTTGAAACTAATTAAAGTTCTAAATCTACAATTACCTTTTCTATCTTATCCTATTCATCCAATCGTTACAATTACCCATTTATACTTTGTAATTATTATTTTTTTGCTATTGTTTAACCATGAATTTTCTAATTAAAAATAATAAACATTTATAACTTTCCTTTTCCCTTTAAAGTACAACCAATACAACCGACTTACCAGACTTCGTGGCGGCGCCAAGCCAAACCAATTCACCCAGCAGCAGCAGCAGCTGAACCTGCAGCAACAGCAGCAGTTGCAACAGCAGCAGGCACTCCTGGCTCAGTCTGGCTTCGGAAGTCCAGCCTCTTCCGGTCCTGGAGTGACCAGTTATGCAGACCAGATGCAAGCCGCCTTCCTTGACTATCAGCGTCAACGTGCGGAGTTTGAGCAACAGCAGCAGCAGCAGCAGCTGCAGCAGCAACATCAGCAGCAGCTGCTGCAGAGGTTCTACCAGAACTATCCCGATGTTTCCGGTACTCAGGCCCAACAGCAGCAACAGCAGCAGCAGCAGTCAGCCGAGGGTCTTCAGAGTGCCAACGGATTCGTCTATCAACGTCCACAGTTCCTCCAGTCCGTAGGATCAGTTGCACCGCAACGTGCAGTGGGGGCCAGTGACTTCTATTCCACTCAACAGCAGCAGGACCAGCAGCAGCAACAGTTCGCCACAAGTCAGATAACACCCAACCCCCGCCAGAACTTTGGCATGGCGGTGCCCATGTCCACCGCTCCCAGTGCTCCCACGTTCCAGCACTCGTCGGATGTCTCCCATGTGAGCTTCTCCAGCGGCAATCTCAAGTACAACTTCTAGGGGAAGTCTCAAACATTTATCCCTAGGATTATTGTACTTTTGAAGCTCTATGATTTTATGTAGTATTACTATTTTATGTTGTTTTTTTGTTGTTTTTTTTTTTTGTGTAAATTTTTTTGTGGTTTATGTATATTGATAAGAGATTGTGTAGAACGGCAATAAATTGTATAACCGATAACTAAAGGATTTCATTAAAGATGGGTTTCCAGATGGGTGATTTATTATTAAGATCTGCGATGGGCCTTATTTATAACGAAGGGATCCCAGAATCGTGACAATTTGTTTTTGAAATCAAATCAAATTTAAATTAATCTAAAAAACATGAGTTATCTTCAACAAGAACTAAAATTTAGGTACTATTTCTTTCATAAAGCCCAATTGTTCTTAGATAATTTTCTCTAATTCAATTAATATCCCTAGGATACTTTCTGCTATCCGCCTGGCTTTGAATCTGTTTCAAAGTCTATAATCTCATTGAATCTCCAAGCAATTCCCATTCCTACCTAAGCACCCAACTCCCTCTATCCAGTTCCCAGCTTATATAGAATCTCAAGTATTTGTCGATTGTGGGCGTTTTTAATAGATATCCATGGAAATGCATGAGCGTAGCCAGTGAGCATCCTGAAGGGGATCATGGAACCCAGCTCAGCCTCCGAACAAAAACCCCTTTGAATTCGTGCCTCTCACAACAATAAATGGAAACAATTGCCTTGGCGACAAACAGACAGACAGCGGATTTGGATAGACAACACAGATACATTGAATTTTTTGGTTTATGTGGTCATTCGCCTTGTGTGCATTCACTTATAAACTGAGAGGAATAAACAAGTCTAAACTATTTTAAAATAGCAAAAGAAGCTAACTTTGGAAGACTGAAGCTTGGTTAGCCTTAATTTTCATTGGTTTTTGGTGTTAGTTATGAAAATAAATTCGTTTTTTGGCAATAACAAAATTTCTGCAACTATAACTTATTCAAATATTATTCCCCAACAAATAAGTAAATAATCAAACCACTCAAATGATTCGGAGATGAGTATAAAAAGTAAATCCATAACCACAGCTATTTATGAGATCAGAGAATATTCCTAAATGGTTTTTCTAGTTTAATTTTGAAATGCTCCATTTGCAATTGATTTTCTATATAATTTTCCTTGATAGAAACTCTTTCCAAAAGCACGAGTAGGCTGTGGATTCGAAAGACCAACTGTCAACTGGGCCTGTAGACGATTTCAGTTTTCTAGGTCAGTCTCCGTTGCTCGCTTGGGCATATCACTTCGGTTCGTTTTACTCAGTTTTAGGTCTCGATTTTCATTTCGAATTGAAACAAAAAATTTCAAATTGTAAATTCTCCATTGCTCTGATAATAATTATCTATATTTGCCGTTCGATCGTTCGTCCCGCCGCCGTTCCCGTCTCTTTTAGTGTCCCAGTAACAGGACATTCATCGCGGCTTAGTGGCACTGTAGCAAAAGTCGCCAAATCGTTGATATATATTTTGTATTCAAACCTCTAAATATTTCGGGCAGTGAAACCATGAAGTCTACCATCAAGAATCGCCGCCATGGCAGTCGTACGGTAAGATTTTGGAAACACAAGTACAGCATGCGTCGAACGCTAAAGCTAGTAAAGCTGCTGCATTGCTGCGGTTAATTTTTAATTTTGTGGCTGAGATTTTCGTCCTTCCTTTTCGCTACGCAGTACCATCCCTACCGGATTTCACCTCCAAGCTCAAATGGCAGACCAAAATCCGACCATATCATCCCTGCTCTCCACGAACAGAACCGCCTGCAGCAGGAGCAGCTGCAGCAGCAGGCTCTCTTGGCCCAGTCCGGCTTCGTCGGACCAGCAGGAACTGTAGCCCCGCCCGGTGCCGCTGTGCCAGCTGTTGACGGTGGCTTGTTGAATATGCCCAGCTATGCGGACCAGATGCAAGCCGCCTTCCTTGATTATCAGCGCCAACGCGTTGAGTTTGAGCAGCAGCAGCATCAGTTGCTGCAGAAGCTCTATCACAGCTATCCCGATGTATCTGGCGGTCAGCCATTATCGCAGGGTTCTATCCAAGTCCCTCAGCAGCAGCAGCAGCAACAGCAGCAGCAGCAACAGCATCAGCAGCAGCAGCAGCAGCAGATGCCAAAGGTTCCCGCTGGCTACCCCTTTCAACGTCCACAGTTTGGCAACAATGGCCTGCAGCCCAGTAGGCCAGCAGTTGGACCAACTGGTAGACCAGCCGGACCACCCCCCCAGCCCACTTTGGGAGCCGGTGACTTCTATTCGACGCAACAGCACATGGGATTCATGCAGCAGCAGCACCAGGACGTGCTCCGTGACCAGCAGCAGATGGTGGCCCAACAGTTTGCCACCAGCCAGATAGCTCCCACCACTCGCCAGAGCTTTGGCATGGCGGTGCCCATGTCCTCGGTGCTAAGTACACCAACGTTTTCATCTTCTGCGGATTCCGCCCACATAAGTTTCCCAGGCGGCGATCCCAATCACAGCTTCTAGGAGACTTGAACGTGGAATATGATAGTCAGTCCCAAGTCCCATTTATTCCAGATATTTTCGTAATTTTTGAGTTCAACGATTTTAACTCGTTATTATATATTTTGATGAAAATTTTTTGTGGCAAGCTCAGAGGTTGTGTAGGACGGCAATAAATTGTACGCGAGCGATATTTAAAAGAGTTTTGAATGGATATATAGAAGGGTTGGTGATTTATTAATCAAATTATTCGTGTTTTTAAAGGAGGAACTTGGAAGTTAGGTCAGTATTCATGTTGCTCCAACGAACTTCCTGTGCGTTGTTACAATTTGTTTTTAATGCCAAAATTATTTAAGATAAATATACTTATTAATTTCAATATTTTAAGTTCCTTTACTACATTTTCCTTATGAGTTAGTCCTTGCTGCAATATGGTGCACATTGTACTATGTATAACATCGATGCCAATGTACACAGTAAGAGAAACGCGAGCCAAGACACGAGCATTGCATTAGGCGGCAACCCGCTGACTTAGCCCCATTTGGCAGGACATGCACAATGGCCAAAGAAGGCATCATAAGGCGCCGTCCTGTGAAATGGGGATAAACAATACAAGTAAGTGTGGCCAAGTGATTACACCCAATCTCCACTTTGGATTCCAAAAGGGCGAACATTCGAAACTAATTCAATTAGAGATGCGCCGGCCAATCATCCCTTTTTGTAGGAAGATCCTTGATGTATTAATTGGAAAAGCGGAGCCTCAATCGAAGCAGAGAGAGAGAGTGGGTAGATATCGACATATTTGCATGGAAAATTCCAATTTAGTGACGACCAAACAAATACGCAGAAATGCAAACAAGGCGAGAGCAAAAGAAATGGAAATGGAAATGGGGGAAACTAGCCGGAATGAGGGGAGCAAAGCAAACACAGTTACTAAATAAGCCCACGTGGGTCCTGTGCGTGTATCCTTATCGAGTGTGTGCGCGTCTGTGTGCGTAGGACCACATCCTGTTCATTTCCCCAAACAAAACGCAGCAACCGATGGAGACAAAGGCAAACAATGGAGGCTCCTAGAGACGTAGAGAGCATACAGGGGTGGGTTGTTGTGTCATTTTTGGCAGGACTAGTGGCCACCTGGCCACCTGGCCACCTGGCCACCTGTAGCCAGGATACTGCACCAGCACCAGCACCAGCACCAGCCTCAGACACTCTCCAGTTTAGTTTCCTAATTAGCTGCATAATTAGGAAATAACTTTTCAGCCAAGTGCCAAACTGACGACAGTCGTCGAGTTCCTCGTGCTTGTGCTCGTGCTCGTGCTTGTTCTCCTGCTTGCTTTTCGTCCTAGTAAATTGAGGTCCTGAAACCCGAGAAGCGGGTAATTTACAACTGCTCGAATGTGGACAAGCAGCCAAGTTATTAACGAGCGAGAGATAAGTGAATAATTTGCGTTTGTCAAATGTCAACCGCAGTTAACCATAAACCAAGTCAAAGGATACCGATCAAGGGACCTCTAAAAGTAAAAAATACAACGTTAAACAATTTCCTGACCAACTTGGCTTAAAAACAAATTGGTAAAAACATTATTATTTAATTAAAAAATTGTATAAATCAATCGGAATTCACTTATCCTTTGAGCAGGTATCCTTAATTAGCCAAGTTACAAAGTAACATATATTATGACGCCAGAAACATATAAAAACATTTTAATTAACGCTCTGGGAAGCCCGTGAAGGAGTGCTTATTTATACCTTGCATCCACTTGCGTCACTGTTTATGGAACTGAGTGGCGTCACAGGCCACGCTTCCGCGTCCCACGCCACTCCCCTCGGAGTTATCCTTGTTGAGAGCTATCCTTGTTGATGGCTCTTAAAGCCATCCTGCTCCCGGGTCAGCACATCGCTCAACTTTGGCCCGGCTCAGCCAACAGACTTTGGCCAACTCTGACTTTCACTCGTTGACATTTTTGATGCCACACATTGCTGCGCAGTATTTTTGGGAAAGGGACCAAAATAAACGGGTTATCATCTATTTCTGGCCATGTGCTATGCCCGATGTGACGTAAATTACATTTCGGTGCCTTTCCACTTTCACTTGCCATTTGGCGGGGCTCAATTTGTAGTATTTATGGTGCAGTGTATACAGTCCGCTTCATTATTGGCTGCGAAGATCCTTTTACAGCCAATGAAATCAATGTAAGGTTATGTAAATATATATATGATACAATATAAGGCACTTAGTCTACTTTGATTTGTCTACAAAATCAAAACAAAATCAGAATACGAGTGTAAAAAAGGCTTTATATAAGCGATTACCGAAAATATCGGTGTAACGATACTTTATCGATATTTTATATTATATATAACTCGATCTTTAAATGCTAACAGTATCGATAACATACTACGCGATTTTTATTTAATTTTTTATTTAATTTACAAATTTCTTGTTAAAGTTTACTATGAATATCGACGATATATATCGCAATGTTCATATTTAAATATTTGTATCAAAGTATCAAACTTTGAACTATATAATATATTTTCTTTCTTTCGATAAACATAAGAATACAATATCATGATCGGAAATATCGGTGTATCGATACTGCGTCGATATTTTATGTTATATAGAAATCGATTTTTAAATGCTAACGATACACATATGTACGATAAATCGTTATTCAATTTAACATATCAAAATACTAAATCTGATAAAGAGAGTATATGAAAATAAAGGAAATAACCTGTATCGTATCATCGATATTTTAATGAAATAATACGACAATTTCCTTTTTTTTAATTTAAGAACTTCAAGTATCAAAGTTAACTATGAAGAATATCAAACTTTTTCTTTTCATAAAACATATTTATTACATTTACATCTTTTGTTTTGCCGATAATCGTGTAACAAAATTTATATGTATTTACAAATTTTAAGCTTTGAGAAAGCCTAATAGATCATTATTATTATTATAATTTTTTTTATTACGAAAAACTAAATCATTCAATTTGGTTTCCAGAGTTGTAAGAACCAAAAACAAAACGTTACCTTTCACCTAAAACTTACACCCCTGAAACGCACTGTCTAGCCAAAGTTATGGGGTCGAGGAGGCGTGTCGCGTTATGCGCCATAAAGTATGCTGATCAACTGATGCATGGCATATAAATCTCAACGCTGCACCGTATCCATATCATATCATATATCATATAGCGTGACAGGGAGTCCTGCATATAACTTCCTCCCCTCACCCTTTGTTGTCCAGCATTTTCGGGTCAGTTATAACAATGAGTTTATTTTTTCCAACATTTCCACATGCATTTCGTTTCAGTTTACAAAATAAGTTTAAATACAACGTAAATTCAACCGCGATAAAAAAAAAAATTAAGTGACACACACACGCAGTTTGGGTTTGGGGTTTGGTCTGGGGTTAGGTTTAGGGCACATGATGATGGTGAAAACTGCCAGGTGAGCCAGGTGTGGTCCCTGTGTGGTCCTGGTCTGGTCTAGCGCTGGTGCTGGGGCTGGGGCTGGGGCTCACAGGTCACAGTTCACAGTTCACAGTTGACAGTTCAGCGTGTATTCAGCTCTCGGTGCAGTTAACAAATTGAGTTTTAATTAAGGCGAGCAGAGCTACCGACACGCTCTGGGTATTATTGCTCCTATTAGTAGTGGAGCTCGGTAGATGGCAGCCCAACCTTCGACCCGGACAGCCCCATACCAGTTCCCATCCCATCCCAGTCCCAGTCCCAGTCCCGTCATGGCATCTAGTAGCCATAGTGAATGCCATGGCCAGAGACCGATGTGTGTACCAGGGCGGGTGCGGCGACGGCGGCCCTGCAAAATAATGATGAGTGGAGGCGGTGGCGATTAGGGGCGGCTTGTTAATAAGGTCCTGGACCTGGTCCGTGGTCCGTGGTCCGTGGTGCTGGTCTACTCACTTCACCACGGGAGCGGCTAGGTGCGTGGCATATGCGGGGGCGGCATAGGCGGGGGCAGCATAGGCGGGGGCGGCCAGCCCGATGCCGTGTCCAATGATTCCGGGAGCTGTGGAACGCACAGAAGTTAGCTGGTTTTTATGCAAACACAAAAAGCGAGCCGGGAGAGACATAAAGAGACGACAGATGGACAGAGACAGATTGGCCGGGGCTCAGAGATGGAGCTATGGAGCTATGGAGCTATGGAGCAACCCCAAATTAGCATCGTGTCCATTGTTTGGACAATACTCTCTCTCTCTCTCTCTCTCACTTCTCGGCCTTCCTTTGCTCCACTTAAAGGTTGTCAACGGCAACCACCTGCCAAGGCCTGTGGCTCCACCGAGGTAAAGAGAGAGAGACTGTCCAAGACAACACTTGACTTTAAAGCGAAATAAAGCTTATTAACTGGAAATTCTGTTTGCCAATTACAACTAACTAAAGTTTAAGGCCTTAAATAACCCGTTAGGCTGCATTTTCTGAGCTAAATGTATTTCTATATTTAGAATTTCTCAATGAAATTTGTAGAATAATATTTATAGTGGGATTCTCCCTGTTTTGGCTGCTAAAAATCTTGTCTTAACAGTTGGAAAACTATAAAGCTCAGCTCTTTTTTTGAAAACCACCTTGGCGTATACTTGATATTTTCTTAGATCGAAAATATCAAGTATACGCCATGTTTACAATTTTTATTTTTCTCTTAGTGTCCTACCATCACAGGACAAAATCCCCGAGAGCGTTAGGCCAAACATCAATCAAGTGACACCCGAAAGTGAACGGGTGAACCGGTGACTCGCCAATTCGGTGATTGGGTGACTCGCCGCTGCTCGGTTTATGCAGTTTTGTGGAACCACCGAAGTGTGGCAGCCTCGATTTGTAGAACAAGCCTTGACCGGAGGCCAGCATTCCATCTGCTTTAAAGCCACTGGAATGGTATAGAGAGAGGAGGGCATGGGATAGGCACATGGCACAGAAAACTGTGTATGAATGATTGATTACCTTCACCTCCCCTTAGTGGTTATATCTGTTTTCCGGCAAGACAAATCGATGGTAGACGAACCCAAAACAGATTATAACCTCCCGTGGAAGGGGTTCTATCGATTGACCTTGGGTTGGATGTAACAAAAGGAAACATTTTGGGATTACAATGATCTCTCATTCCCATTCCCCTTGATCTCTGGCTTAATTTTCCCTTTAAGCTTGATAGAATTTCCCTGAAAACAGATTATAACCTCCCGTGGAAGGGGTTCTATCGATTGACCTTGGGTTGGATGTAACAAAAGGAAACATTTTGGGATTACAATGATCTCTCATTCCCATTCCCCTTGATCTCTGGCTTAATTTTCCCTTTAAGCTTGATAGAATTTCCCTGAAAACAGATTATAACCTCCCGTGGAAGGGGTTCTATCGATTGACCTTGGGTTGGATGTAACAAAAGGAAACATTTTGGGATTACAATGATCTCTCATTCCCATTCCCCTTGATCTCTGGCTTAATTTTCCCTTTAAGCTTGATAGAATTTCCCTGAAAACAGATTATAACCTCCCGTGGAAGGGGTTCTATCGATTGACCTTGGGTTGGATGTAACAAAAGGAAACATTTTGGGATTACAATGATCTCTCATTCCCATTCCCCTTGATCTCTGGCTTAATTTTCCCTTTAAGCTTGATAGAATTTCCCTGAAAACAGATTATAACCTCCCGTGGAAGGGGTTCTATCGATTGACCTTGGGTTGGATGTAACAAAAGGAAACATTTTGGGATTACAATGATCTCTCATTCCCATTCCCCTTGATCTCTGGCTTAATTTTCCCTTTAAGCTTGATAGAATTTCCCTGAAAACAGATTATAACCTCCCGTGGAAGGGGTTCTATCGATTGACCTTGGGTTGGATGTAACAAAAGGAAACATTTTGGGATTACAATGATCTCTCATTCCCATTCCCCTTGATCTCTGGCTTAATTTTCCCTTTAAGCTTGATAGAATTTCCCTGAAAACAGATTATAACCTCCCGTGGAAGGGGTTCTATCGATTGACCTTGGGTTGGATGTAACAAAAGGAAACATTTTGGGATTACAATGATCTCTCATTCCCATTCCCCTTGATCTCTGGCTTAATTTTCCCTTTAAGCTTGATAGAATTTCCCTGAAAACAGATTATAACCTCCCGTGGAAGGGGTTCTATCGATTGACCTTGGGTTGGATGTAACAAAAGGAAACATTTTGGGATTACAATGATCTCTCATTCCCATTCCCCTTGATCTCTGGCTTAATTTTC
>VNJQ01000642.1:0-18780 GCA_008042515.1 Drosophila truncata | reverse complement strand
TTTTATTTTTTTTTTATTTTATATTTTGTATTTTTCGCAGCAAATGTGTGTGTGTGTGTGTGTGTGTTCCGCTTTTCAGAGAAAGCAAATGCGCATAATTGTCGAGAGCGAGCCATAAAAATGTAGAACATGACAAGCGCCCATAAATGTTAGTTGGCTGTCAATTCGTGTTCGCAGCTGGATAACCCAGTGAAGTTTTTGGCCAGGAGTGCCTGCCACTCTCTCTGCCTGGCCAGTTTAATTAAGTGTGTGTGCTACCTCGCTTACCCCGATCTCCAGCTCTATCCTGGAGTGAGGCAAATCAATTCGAAGCGGATGCCCCCTCCCACCACACTCACACTCAGCATATCAAAGGACTCGAAATCAACTGGGGAGGCGTGGCAAACTTTCGGCCAACAATGGCTGAGGAAACGGGAAATGAAAAACGCTTTGACTGTATAAGGGCTCCAAAAAAGGAAATGACACATCAACACAATTGCAGACAGTTTGTATGTGAGGCACACATGTAACGGCAGCAGCAGCAGCAGCAGCAGCAGCGGCAGCAACAGCAGAAAAAAACGAAAGTGGGCGAAATGCTAAGAGGGGCGATCCAAGGCGAAATAAATAAATATGACACGCGCGAGCGCATGAGAAATGCGTCAGCCCCCCGGGCGCCAAACGCTGTTGACAATACCAGCAACTGGCAACAGGGGGGAGTTGCCAGCGGGAGGCTGCAGCAACAATAACAAACCAGTGAGGCAGACATGTACAACAAATAAATAAGGGACAAGTAGAGAGAACTCATTCCAGAATTGGACTATTTGATACCCCTTCAAGGCCCCCGCCTCAGACTGAACTGAAAATATAATGAGATTAGAAGCATGTCTTGCCAAAAACGGACCTCTGTTTTATCCTAATTGTATTCAGTTATCATAAATTAAAAGATACATAAAATAGAACAAACCAAAACACAGCTCAAATTTAATTGGGAATGAAATTTAAAATGTATGTTACAATTTCCAAAGTTCCTTGTTAATAATTACAATTACAATTACAATAAAGAAAACTTTGTATTCACCTAACAAAAACACACAAAACAATTCAATTATCGAAAATAAATACATTTTCCTTGAAATATTTCACATTTTGTATTAAGCTTGGTAATTTGTTATTTGTTATCTAAATAATACCACTATATCCTATTCATTAATTTAAGAAAATTAAGTCATTTGTGCTCCACAAATTGATAACAATTATGTTATAATTTTACTTAAATACTCATAAATTTTATGACCAACTGAAAACTAATAACAGCTTAGATTGGATTGAACGGCAATAAAAATGTACATTTTATAATTTATAAAAATTATCCTTTTTCCAGTTTAATCTGGAATAGAAAGGCAATAAATTTAATGAACAATTATAAGCCATTAAAACGGTAAGCTAATTAGTTTGCTACTATGAAAATATATTTAGACAGTTGAAATGAAATAAATGGGTGGCTTTCAGGAAAAAATAATATATGATTTTAGAATACAATTATTTAATCTGAAATGATTTGTATAGCCAGACAATTTGTGTAATTATAAGATACAAGTTAGAGTTTTGAAGTAGCTATGAAATCTAATAGAAAAAACTTTACTTTGTTTCTAAAAAGAAATAAATATATGTAAAGTATATACTTTCTTTAAAATATCAATAAAATAATAAATAAAATTTCTCTAGCAGCATCTTTATGATCCATTCTGATAGTCCCTGCTACCCCTGGGCTACCCTTTGGGGGTATCACCCAAAAATTCAGCGACGAAAGGATAAGGAGCCGATGCGGCTCAGTTCCCAGCTATGTCGACGTTGCCGCCGCCGCTGTCTTTTGTTGCTGCTGATGTGTCTGTGTGAAATATGTTGGAATGACAAAGCAATAAAACTGCTTCGTCGAGGAAGCACGCAGCAAAAGCAGCAGCAGCAGCAGCAGCAGCAGCAGCGGCAGCAGCAGCAGCAGCGGCAGCAGCAACGCCAGAAGCAACACCAACGGCAAACATAGACAATTGTTGGTTGTTTCCTGCTAGTTGGTTGCCTTAAACATGCTTATTTCGGCATCTCCCACCCCAACTCCAGCTCCGACTATATCCTATCCTATGCCCCGCCATAGCCCGGCCGTTTGTGTGAGGAATTTTTAATAAAAGCGGCTCAGACAGGCGGCTCAAAGCAACATCTCATGTAGGTTACTGGCACGCCCCGGGAAAAAACAGCAACAAAGACACAGTATCCTCGAGGAACTCCTGGCCTGGGCATGGATGGCATGAAAACTTTGTCCCCAGCACGTGTGACGTGTCCCGGAGTCCCCGTGTTAATAAAACGAATTTTACTTGGGGAAATGATTGAGGCCTACACGATTTTTAGAGCCGCGCAACTGGTTTATGTTGCTCCTGTGGATTTATCGACAGGCCCCCCGACCGAAACTTATGGCGAGAATATCCTTTTTACGACACTTGTCTGTCTGTCTGTGTGTGTGCGCTGTGCTGTAAGTGTTGTGCTGTGAGTGTTTTGGTTCAATTTGGGCTGGCACTTCGGCTAAAGGCTTTAAAATCGACAGCTGAAAGCTGGGAGAAAGCACAGCTGGCAAGGAGTTGCCCGCTTTCGATTGCGGAGTGCTTTTTAATAGCCACGTCTCTCTTGGCCCAAGGCTGTTGGCGGTCGTAAAAGCAACAATGGCCAGGAAGCGGGAATGGGAAGCTTCAGATCTCCAGAGAACGAGTCTTTCCCCCGCCCCCGTCTAGTTTAAGCTAATTTATGGCAGCATCTAATTTGGCCGACAATAAACAAAACAATTCGCAGCCATGCTCGGACTCTGAAAATTAGTTGAAATCAAATGCATAAATTTTCTTCTTTCTCGGCCGATTCAGTTTTCGCATCGTTTTTGCTCTGCGCTACAGTTACGTGACTAAAATAGTTGAGTTTTGCAGGCCAGGCCAGGCTCTTGCTCTGTGCCAAGTGAATCAAAAAATAATGCTCATATATACGCACATGGCTTCCGCCCCACCAGAAAACCCCCAAAAACCCCTCACCTCATTCCTCATTCCCATCGAAGGAAAATAAAAACAATTTTCTTTATTTTTTGATGTGTTTTTCTTCTTTTTTTTTGCGTGGCGAAAACCTAAAAACAACAAAGAACACACTCGGGGGACCTACAACAACCTTGCTCACACACACACATAACACAGAAAAACCTTGGCTGTCATATAAATGTCAAATCCATAAGTGTTACGAAGGCAACGGTAAAAAATAATGCCGGTGGTTTGACCTGCCTAGAAACTGAATCTTAATAAGGCAAACTTTTGGATTTGCTTAAAAAAATAAAATAGATATGCTCACAGCTCGCGGGAACTTTTCATCTTTGCTGTGGCAACAACTTTGTAGTACAAGTTTAATTAACAAACTAGTTGGCAGAACTTGGCGATTCCTTCTAGCCTCTGAAACTCCCTTGACAACTCGGAAATACTTTGAGGTACTTGGTGCCAAGAGGTATTTTATGAAATATGTCAAGCCTGAGCTTACACGTGTTTTTTATTAAATATAATAGGTAGATATTCTTGGGATATTGGGATAATTATTCTAATAAGGTTTAAATAGCTTAACCAATAAGATTATCTCTGAATCTCTTAGAACTCTTCATTTTTGTGTACAAAATACTCCAGGTCATTTGAATATTTAAGAAGATTTTATCAGAAATTCTTAGAATTTTAGATTTGGCTACAAAAACCCACAGAGATTCGGTTTAATAATACATTTGAATGCTCGTTTTAGCCACGAGGTCTCTAGAGATATTCCAATAAAGTTAAAGAGGTTTCCAAGGGACCTAAGTTTAATCTTTGCTTGGATTTTATTTAAATGAGCTTCCGACTTGTAACATTTTCAAAATATCTACTTAGCCAACCAACTCCCTAAGCCTTGACCAGGCTCTATAAAGCCCAATTGTCAATTAAATGATTAATGGTGCCCTTTGAGCTCCTGTCTATGTTGCTTATGCTAAAGAAACATAGTCTGCAGCCCTTCCGGTTGAACTTTTCACCACACATTCATCACAGATTCCAGCCAAGCCATATGCCATTAAAATCAACAACAGAGAAAGTTTGCTTCTTCAAGCCGCTTTTGGGAATAAAAAATATGGCTTTTTTTTCAAGAACATTTGTCTGTGGGTGTAAGTATATACATATTTGTACATACATATATAGAAGGGAAATCAGTGATAACGTAAGGTTGTATGAATAACCTGGAACCGCCGGCAAACCCGAACCCTTGAGTATGTGCTTTGCATACTTCAAGGAGAAGCTCATCGAGCTCGAGTCTATCCTTGAAAAGTGTGCGTGATGCCAGGCACTTGTCTGGGCCAATGCGTCGGTTCATTCATCAGTCTGACACCGCTGAATGATGTGCTCCACTGATTACCACTCCAGCGATTCCCAATCAATTATTTTATTGCAGCCACATGGCTTTTGCATTAACCGGACTCAACTGCAAAATCACGTCAGCTATTATCTCTATTTTTTTCCTCCCACAGTGAACTGTGTAATTTTTCCCTTTTTAGCGTCACGAAAAATATTTACAAAAATACTTAAACGAGTGACTCGGGAAAAACCGCGCTTCGTGCGAGAGTTATGTGGTGAAAAACGGGGAAAACCGTTTGTTTGCCTTAAATGGCAAACAGCTGTGCAAATAACTGCAATTTTGCATACCGCGTGACACGCACAGGCAAACGGGCAAACCGCAAGGACAAAATTTATTTATTAATAAACCAGCAAACCAAATAACAGGAGACCGCGTAAGGACACGATCGAAAGTTTTATGAATTCATTATGGAAATATGTGCACGCATTTATCGAGTTTTTTCCCTGTCAGATAATTGGAGAAAAAGTTACACAAAACTATATATACACTTTTTAATAAAGGCAACACTCTTTTTTCAATTAAAATTTTATTGAAACCAAAACGAAAACAAACAAAACAACAATGTGAAATGCATATATGGAAATTATTTCATAAAAAATGCACATTTTTTTAGATGAAATGAAGAGTTGCCAAGGTAGTTGCGGTGCAGTTTATTGAAAAAGGAGCTTAGCCCTCAAGGCTTCCAACTGAAATGTATGACAGTTACACCCAAAAAAACTCCGCTTGTTTTTAGTTAAAAAAAAAAAAAAATTCCAATAATTTTGTAAGCAAAATAAACACTTTCTGGGGTTAATGCTTTATAATTACATTTTCATATTTAGCCTTGTCAAAAGCAGTTTTAGGCTAAATGCCAAATTGTTAATTATTTCAAACAATCGCCGCCGCCTCTGGCCAAATGTATCAACTAATCCAAACAAAATCCTTGGACGGACACACGCACACAGTAATTCAGCTTGGAATTTGTTTTGATTGCTTTGCCTTTTTGCAGGTTTTCAATTGCCAAAATGTGTAATTTCTGTTTGTCTGCGCTTAACCAACTTCAAGTAGCTTTTAGCCAAATGAAATGCCCAGACACAGACAGATGCCAGAGAAAGCGAGCGAGGGAAAGCCAACAAGAACGGGGCTAAGGACCGCCTCAAAGGCGGCGAAGGCAAAGGAAACAATTTGCGCAAAAGTGAATTGCATTTGGAAAGTATTTCATTTGAGAATCACAAAGCGCCGACGAACAACTGCAAGGCAAATGATGGAAAATTATATAAAGATGCAATTTGCAGCTTTCTCAGATGACAAACGGAAAAAGCAGAAAATTGAAAAGTGGAAAGTGAAAACCGAAAGCTGAGGCCAGCCAGCGGACAGATGAAACCAGAAACCTAAAACCAGAAACTGAAAACGTTAAACAGAAAACTGAAAACTGAAATCTGAAATCTGAGATCCCAAAAGCCAAGCCATAGTTTCGTGTGTCAACTGCAACATACCACATGCAACGCTGCAAACATCAACAGCAACGGCAGCTGCAACTGCAACTGCAGCCTGCAGCGTTTTGACCCTGACCAAGCTTCAACAGCATTTTTCAAGTGTCTGCCGCTCGTTAGTATTTGTTAGTTTTTGCGTTATTTTTTTATTTGCCACATTTCAGTCTCTATCTCGGCGGCCGTGCCTCACCCATTTGATGCATTGAAAGTGAGATTTTCGACCCAGTGTGTGCTGCAGAGTATTATATAAAACTGTTTGCCCTACCCACACACACACACACAAACACACATTGCATGTGGCAGGATACACTCTGCGGTTCGCCATTCATCCTCAGACCCTTCAAACGGTCTGTGGGCCAACCTTGATGGCTGCGAAACTAGGACTAGGATTAACACCCGGTCTTGAGTCAAGACAGAGACAGGATTGCACAGGGAAAAAGGATCCTTAAAGACAATTAAATTGAAAATAAAGCTTAGAAAAAGAGCTATCAATATTATCAGGTTTAGCAATTAAATTTCTAGATAGGTTTTTTAATTTTAAAAATTTAATCACATGAAAAGCTCTTCTCTATTTCATATCACGAAAGTCTTAGAACTAAATCCGTAATATAAATTTGCAAATTTGCAAGATTAGAAAGAGCTTAATATATTTTATAAATAAAATGTATATCCTTTACTAAAACAAAATTAAATATTTTTGGCAGAAATCACTCAAAAACTACCATGGTCTTAGCAAATATTCTAGCTTTCCATATAGAAGCCCAACTTTTTTTTATTGCTTTTCCCTCTGTGTGTGCCTCCGGTTTTCCTAGAACGTTTGTGGCTTCTCCGCTTTTTGGGGGTCACACACAGATGGGCATTAAATGCTTTCACCTTTTGACTTGCGCCAAAGCAAACAGAGACAAAAGGAAACTTTTCCGACTCTGTAGCGGAATTAAAATTCTTAGCACAAAAATTAAAGAATTTCAATTCGCATTCCCCCATTTTTATTCTCCCTCCCTAGCATCCGCTTCACCTCGTTCGTTGGTTGCCGGAAATTAGAAGGGAAATCCTAGGCGACAAAGGGAAAACCTTCAGGAAAGGGGGATGGGAACGGGCAACGGGACGGCGGTCGGGGGCAATTAGAGCAGCCAGCGAGCTTGGCGCAAACAAATTAAATTTAATTAGAAATTAAATGAAAATAAATTGGATTATTTAATTAAAAAGCCCGACAACGGACGAGGCGGCGACTCACCTCTGAGCAGCACCATCGACAGCAGCAGCAGCCAGCCGATGAGCCAGTTGAGTAATCCAAAATTGGCTCTGGATGGCAGGGACATTTTGCTGCTGTTTCTGTTTCTGTTTCTGTATCTGAGTCCCTGTAAATGTATCTTTGTATCTTTGTATCTGTGTCCGTGGTTGTTATCCGCAAGTTTATTGTTATTACACTTGTACTCGGCACGCGATCCGGCGGCAGCTCTTGGGGGAGGACTTGGCCGGTCAACTAACGATTCCGTCAAATTAGAGCCGGGCACACTCTCGGCTAAGCTCTGCCTGGGGAGCAATGAAAGTTCTTCCTTGGTTCTTTTTCGCACTGACAGTGGGTTTCCCTTTTTTGTTTTTTGGGAGGTCTTAATCTGCTGCGGATTGAGTTTTACACAACTTTTTTTTGTTTTGTTTTAATAGGCTACCAAGCACTCCAGCCCCAAAAGCCGCTAAGTAGGCAGCACTTGGCGCGGGTTTTTCTTTCTTTTTTAATTTATAGCACTCTTTCACTGTACTCTAACTGTAACTGTAACTGTAACTGTAACTGCTCATTACGAGGCCTATGCATGTGGCTATTGCATTTTAATCGCCGTCATTAATTCGCCATTAACACGCAGGGCCGCCGCCGTCCACTCATTAGGCCCTCTCTCACTCTCCACCACAACAACACCAGTCCGACTTGACTATCTGGAACTGAGACTAAAACTGAAGCTGACTTTGGATCTGGATCTAAATCTGAATCAGAGCTGAACTCGCGCACATAAATCAGGGACGCGTGCTTCTCGTTCGAGGCGCAGGATGTGACTGAATGGCGCTCGGCGTTCGTCTGACGAATGCGGCCGCCATCGGAAAAGCGAAGACTTGGCGTTGGTCGGCCTTCGTCAGCGTTCGGCCTGCGGCTAAAGAGAGCTTTGAGAGCTACCACAGAGCGACGACAGCTCTTAAGGCCGGGTTATTGGAGCACGAAATTGCCAAGCAACTTTCGAGTGGAGCTATTAAGAGTCTTTGTTTGTTTATTGCAAGTGCATTGCCCAGGCACTCAATCGTACTTGCATCTGCATTGAAATATTTGTAAATATTTCTTTATTTTTCCAAGGATGTGTTTTTTGAAAATTCTATATTTGCTGTTTAATTTTCATGAAATTTGCATTGCCAATGTCAAATGTTTGTATTTATTTTACGGATTTATGCATTTATATTTAATCTGGTTTCAATAATGTATTATTTACTTGGCAAATATAACATTTGAGCCCTGAGTTTACAAAAGTACATATTTTTATAAATATTACATGATTCTAGCGAAGCTTGCTTATAACAAATATAATCGGATTGTAATCAAATGTTCTCTGATGATGATTAAGGTTGTTAGCTATCGAAAAGCATCTCGAGAAAACTAGCTTATCAAAAAGATAGGAGTGTGGCACTAATGATTTATCTACTTATGAAAAGTCTATTATTATTAACTCATATTCCATTACCATGTTACAGATTTTAAGTATTATAAATGTTTATAAAACAACATTTAAATATAACACTACCTAATTGAATATAGATTTAAAAATTGCTCAGCTTAACTAAGTATTAAATGGAATGCATATTTTAGTTTAAAAATACGTATACCCAGTGTTAAAGTTAAATATTTTTTATTAATATTGTCTTAAGCTTACCCAGAAAATTATTATAATTTAAGTTAGAAATAAAGACACTACAATCTTATGCAGTATGTATTCTCCTCAGCATGAAGGGCCCAGTCAATTTAGGTATATCAGAACACAAAAGATAAGATAAGATAATTTAATAAAATATTTATTTTTAATTAAAAGAAACATGTTGCCATAGGTCTGAAATACTTAAGTAACAGCTCCATAAGTTAGATATTAATGCATATATAGTTCTTTAACATTAGGTATTTATTCGCATTGAGAACCTAGAACCGCTTACAGCAATTAAAATGTAATAACACGCAGCTCTGCCCAATCCAAAATACTTTCAAAAGGACAACACAATACCAAACATTAGTCAGTGGCCGCAAATAAACGAACAAGTCCTGGCGTAGGTCAGTTAAGGATGCGTATAAGAGAACACAATCACTCTTATACTCTCACAAGGATAAAGAGAAAATATCCCCGGTGAGAAAGCAGTCTCAGACAACTATGTTTTCATTCCTACTCTTATCTAAGCTTCTCTGCAATCCAACTGACCAACAAAAAGTGCATTTTTAATTAATGCCTGTAATTAGCCGTTTTTTCGCTTCCACATCCCTTCGGCGGGGATTCCCTCATTTGTTGCGACCCAACGACCACCCCCACGTAAACAAAGGAAAAGCACACACACACGAGAATTTCAATCAATTTGCGAAACTTTTAATTACAAATCAATTTAATTTTGAACAAACAAACAGATCAAATGCACTCGATAACCCCCTCTGCCAATGGGTCAAGTCGAATCGTTTAAATCAATTAAATTAATTATTGCCAATTGCGGATTGACCCAACTTTTTCTCCCACTGATTATATATTATATATTTAATTAATTGGCCCAGCTTTTGGCTTTCCCAGCTTACGGAACTCGGACAGTTACGGACGTAACGCGGACATTATGCAACCAACTTGGGGAATTATAAATATCTTTCCCCACAGCCAAGGTCGCCGCAATTAGCGCTCCCAAAAAGCCATTACTTCCCATTCGATAGCACGTGTCAATCGCAAGCCGATTATAGATTAAGTAAAAGGCGAAAAACCAAAGGCAGTAAACTTTTTAATTGAAACAATTTGTAAAATGTTGCCCAATATTTTTTGGGCCAATCCCCCCAAAATGGAAGCAGACAAACTTTCAGGTCGCGCTTTTAATCTTCGTCCTCGAAGCCTTGAGCGTTCAGTTCACCTAGCAGTATCCGCAGTCAAGGACTCTCTCCTTCTCCGCTTTATTGAATTACGCGGCTGCTTTAACAAAAGACATAACGAAAATATTCCGTATTGATTTTCCATATTGACAAACAAGTTACTCCCCAAACAAAAAATTGGAGAAATCTGGCCACGGTTTGTTTTCTAGCTTCGTTTGCCAAATCATTATTCCAATCAGAGACGCACGCTCGGCTCACAATTGGATTTGGATTCGGATTCGGATTCGAGTTGGGATATGGATATGGGGGCAGGGGTGAAATCGACTGTGAGGGGTTGGGGATGAACAAACAAATCAAAAATCTATTAAGACGTGCGATGCGGCGTATTCGGGCTCAACCGATATCCCTGCGGTCACGTGTCACCGCGGAGTTGCAATTGTGCAGTGAAAAAAATTAAAAAGGTGAAAGATATTATCAGACTGTTGAGTTCTACAAAAGAATTTTTAGTTTAAACATTTTTGAAATAACTTTTATAGACCTACAGATGCAACCATTTCCTTAAAACAGGTTTTAGCCTGAAGTTTATGGTTAATTTCTTGTTATCAAGCCAATTTCCCATCTTAATTTCAACTCTAAATTTCTATCAGTGCACAGATAAATATCTCTTGACTCCCGTTGACAACCCAAAAGTGCCAAGCACTTCTTCTTCGGCGGCGGAGTTAGGGTTGGAACTCCTGGAGATGGCTTCATTAGGAGTGCAGTGATGACCCTTTGGAGCACAGGAGCAAAAACCGAGTAACGAGAAGGGAAAGAAGAGAATCCAAGGGTGGCAAGTGCCATTAATTGAAATGCCAGGCAACAGCTCGTTGGGGCAACGAGGCATGACCAAATTACAGCCGCACTCACACGCGTGCTCGTCACTCCACGGCGGCGGCGGCGGTCCTGTAACTTGTTTATACTTTCGAGATGATTTTGATTTGGGGCCTGGGTGGAAAATATATATGTATGTGCCACCTCGTAACCTCAGCGGAGAGGTCCTTCCATATAAAACAAAGGAAACCCAGGCAAGGCAAACAAACGGAAAAGGAAATGCAAAAAAAAAAAAAGAAAACATCTTCGAAATGAGCGGCGTTGCAATAAAAATCAAACCCGCATAATTTAACACAAGTGCGAGAGCTCCTCACAGCTGTCTCTCTGGGGGGAAGGTGGCCATTGGGGGGGTGTCACACACTCTCGGCACCCCTGCGAAAACAACTCAATTATTCGTTGGCTTTGGGATGCCCCGATTTTATTATCAGCTCGGCGGCAACGACATCAACATTAACATTTAAAACAATTTTCAATGCTGTAAAAATAACTGTAAAAATGCCTGCAAAAGACCAAGGAAAAGCCAAAGGCGGTGGGTGGTTCACTATTTGTATTTCAGTTGCCTCGCAATTCACACGCCTGCATACTTAATGCCAACAACAACCACTAGGACCTGGCCTCGAACCCTGACCCCTGGCCTGGGCTACCCTCCCTCCCTTCTTTACGAAATCACAAGGGGAGCAGCCACCAAGTAAGCCACACAACAGTTTTTCTTATCGCTCAAATGTCATCGACTGTCGGCTTTCGCTTTAGCTTTCACTTTGACTTCGACTTTGACTTCAGTTTTCGGCAACCAAACAACCCCTCTGGCCCCGCCCCCGACCTCCCTTTTTTACCCACCAACCTCCCCCTGAAAAGGGCGTTCATTTGTGAAATTCTAGCCATGCCCAGGGGCGGCACTTGCGGCATTTAGTTAGTAATTTAGCGCATTTAGTACGCAATTTCTGAGCAAGAGAAGGAACATTGAGGGCAGAGGGGCAGCAACTGCCCTACTGGGGTCATGGCCTTGGTCATTAAGCCGGCTTTCTCTACGATGGTAAAGTGCACAATAATTGTAGTTTTGCTGCTGATTCTCTCATGAATATACATACAAGCTCCAAACAGTTGGATTCGAGTAAGGGGAATTTTCTTAGCTTTAAAAGTTAAGTTTTCAAAGGAAAAAAGTCGTTTAAAAATGGTATATTATTCAATATTTAATTCTAATTTAATTTTTATACATTTTCTATATTTCTTTATCAATTGAAAACATAAAGTTAGCCATCATAGAGTCCCCACTGTTCATACCATATGTACCTACTCCCAAATTCCGTCTCAATGGCCTTTTGAAGATGCCGAGATATGGTAATTGGAGTTTGGTTTTCTTCAAGCAATAGTTTGTTGTGTCCTTCGTCCCGCACTTTAATCACTAACCACTTTTTCGAGAACCACTGACAGAACTTTCTTCGGCATTAACATAAATAATAAATGGTCCCTAATGCAATTCCGGTCGTAGCCAGGCTAGGCAGGGATCAGACAATAACATAAACACTGCATTTCCAACGAAGATTCAAAGTTAATAGTTCGCTAAACAGAGTCCTGGCTGGAGGTCCTTCGACCACATAAATTTCGCATCCAAATCAATAACTGGAAGCTGGGCGAGCTGGTAGCAAACACAGGGGGTGCCGTTGACATCGGCTAGTGTTAAAGTTAATAAATTGTGGCCAAGGAGGATTTATGTGCCGGGCCGCTGCCCTCGACGGCAATGACATTTCAATGTTTACATAAGGATACAAGGATACGACGAGGAGTGTGGGCCACTCAAAGGGTAAGGGCGGAGGTGGACGGCTGCGTGCGTGGCTGTTTGTATTAATAACCATTCTGCCACGGCGATATGCGTGACGCTGCAAAAGGGTACACTGAGAAAAAGAGTTGCAACAGGGGAAAATAAATGGGGAAAACTATAGAAAACGAAGTTTTCATTAAGGAAAGCTTTAAAAGAAAGCTTAAAGTAATTATAACAAGTTCTTAGGCATTTTTTTCGCTGTTTTCCAGTTCCAACCTCTTCAAAACTTGTTATATGACTCAAAATTTATTAAATAATTTATAAATAGTAAACTTAATGAACTTGTATCCCTTTTCGCCAGGTGCAGGTGTATATTACACATATGAATGTTTATTTTCGGAAGGCGAGCCCACACGCCCCTTAAAATCCCTTGGGGCCAACCCCAGAGTGCATGTCAGCAAATCATAAAATATGTCAATCCAAGATTTCCCCAAGTCATCCGACCATTAATAAAGACCGTCCAGCCACAGCTCCAACGGAATGCGGAACAATTAAAATTTAATAAACTAATCGATACCGATACACGGCCTAAAACCTTTTCCTGTAGAATTTTCTCAGACGTCTTGAGTCACGGGAATGTAAGGTTCCTGGTCGAATCTCCAGCTGGCGCCTCCGACGAAATACTTTTGAGCCCAGGACAATGCAGGTCTGTCCGCTGTTTGTGTCTGTTGTTGGAGAGGTGGTATCCGTGGCAGATGAAGTGGTGTCCGTTCCCGGTGAGCTGGTATCCGTTGGTCCATTAATGACAGTCCAGGAATTGTCAGTGGTGCTGGTGCTGCTAGGTAACTGTCTCCACTCTTCCAATGAATAAACGTTGTCGTCCACGATGTGCTCATCGTTGCTCCTGCCTTTAAGGTCATCCCCGTCGATACTGCGGCTTTTAAAGCAGATCTCCTGGGCGGTACCATTGCTGCTCGTGGATGAGGCAGTGGCATTCAGCAGACTTGCAATGTAATCCATGGTGACATTCGAAGTGACTACATCGAACAGGATTGAGCCTCCGATTCCCTTGGTAATACCCAGGGCAATTCCACTGAGCCCCGCTAAGGCTGACGCCACCGATTTACCAGCTGCCGAGTTGAAGCCTATTCCAGATTCCTCAAGAGCATTGCGAAGTTCTCTTCTGCTCAGGGGTCGCAGGACCAGGCGACGAGCTGCAGGATTGGATTATTATTAATATATTTTAGTGTCAGGTTTAAGGTCAACCTTTATAGTCTTTACCTTCCACACCAACAATAATAGTAACTATAAGGATGAATGAAATAACTTCATTGCAACGATCCTTTTCGCATTCACTGAGAAACACAACTGAAGCAGCCAGCGGGTTCTGCTCACTTTTATCCATGGAGAAAAGCCAAAGAAAGTTTAAAGTTTTGCATATGCAAATTCTTCAGAAATAAAAAGTTTGATCTCTGACCCAGCGGTGACCCACAACTGGTTTTATTCGATGCATTGAAAAATGATTCTCTAAGCGATAATATATTCCATATAAAATATGGTAGAATATATAATATTTTCACCTGTTGATGCTGTTATATAACTTATTTAACTTCCTTTTTTTAATTATTAAATAATCAAGATAGAAATTCGGAAGGTATCCTCTAATAGTCCCAACAGTAATAAAGGCAGCTCAATTCACAATTAAAATTTAATGAACTAATCGAATTCAATAAATAAATAAATAAACTTAAAGCTAGTCTACGCTAGGCGTAACATTCTATCTTAAAACCTATTTGTACGATACTTTCTCAATCGATTTGAGGGGCGAATAGGCAAGGTTCCGGGTCTGATCTCCAACAGACGCCTGCGGCGATATCCCTTCGATCCCAGGACAATGCAAGTGACTCCAGAAGACGTAGTAGGCGTTGTAGTCGTTCCACCAGTAGACGTTCCCCCAGTAGTCGTTCCCCCAGTTGTTGTCGTAGGAGTAGTTTGTGTCGTTTGCCTCCACTCTCCTGATGGATATACGCTGTCGTCTAAAATTACATCATCGTTGCTCCTGCCATTGATGACCTCTCCGTCCACACTGCGACTATTAAAGCAGATCTCCTGGGCTGTTCCACTGCTGTTCGTGGAAGTGGCGGTGGAGTTCAGCAGACTCGTAATATAATCGATGGTGACATTCGAGGTGACCACATCGAACAGGATTGAGCCTCCGATGCCCTTGGTAATGCCCAGAGCAAAACCACTCAGCCCGGCGAAGGCCGACGACACAGACTTTCCAGCGGCAGATTCGGAACCAATTCCAGATTCGTCCAGAGCATTGCGGAGTTCTCTCTTCGTCAGGGGTCGCAGAACCAAGCGACGAGCTGAAGAGGGATTAAAATCAAAAGGTGATAGATATATCCAATGCCCTTTTAACATTTAACATGTAAATATTAAGTTCTTCAAGCTGATTATAATTTAGTTTTAGAGTGCGTTTCTTTTTATTATTTTAGTAGTTGGTTTCAATTGAGTTTAAACTCTCTTATCTTCTCTAAAATATAAATATATACGATAACCCTCTCTAGAATTTGTTCAATAATTTTTTTTTCAATAGTTTCAATAGTATAATCCTAATCCTTTTTATACTATCGATATCAAGCTATTTTCTTCCTCTCTCACAAAAAAACACCCTGTTCGCTTTCGATCAACTTTCACTACTCACCTTCCAAGCCAACAGTGATAACTCCGATGAGGATGAATAGGCTAAATGTCAAATTCCGGGACAACTTCATTTTTACGAAGATCTTTCGCGTAATCGCGTAGAAACACAACTGACACAGCCAACGGGTTCTGCGTCACTTTTATGTGTGACGAGAAGGCAAAGAAAGTGCCAAGCTTTGCATATATGCAAATTCCCATTTCCAACATCTGAAATTCCTACGAAAAAAAATAAAAAGTTTGACCTCTGACAGAGTGGCGACCCCAAAACTGGTTTTTATTTGCGATACATTGAATAATTTCACGCCACGCGGTAGCCAAAAATTAATATGTTATTCTTAATTTGTAAATTCGATTTAGCTTTGAGAGTAAACAATCAGCTAAAAAATAGTATGCGTCAGGTCAGGAATGTAAAATATAAAAACAGAAAATAAATATATAAATAAATATATATTTGAAAACATTAAACCAGGTTTTAAAAGAAAATATTTTCAGAATTAACAATTAAACTCTTGACGTTCTGTGATATTCTTCTTATAATTATTATATATTTTATTATAAATTATACATTATATTTAATATTATGTATTAATTGTTTGTGTAGTAAACAATGCAAGTTATATCCGAACTGGAGCCGCCAGTATTGAGACAGATCTCTCTTAAGGATGAACCACTGGCCGAGACACTGCTCTCCTCGGCTTCGGTGATATTGGCTGTAATGACATCGTAGATAAACACACCTGTCAGGGCTTTTCCCAAGCCCAGGGCAAAGCCTGTAAGGGCAGCAAATCCACTGGACACAGATCGACCTTCGGGCAGGGAGTTTTCCAAATGCCGAATCTCTGCGGCACTCAGCGGACGCAATCTCAGCCGCTTTGCTGTGTGGTAAGGAAAATGCATTAGTTGATGGAAAAGAAGGGGTTTCTCAGCCACTTCACCTAAGAGATTCCCACTGCAATTTAGCAGTAAAATCAGGCCCACAAGGAGCAGATGCCTCGTCCACTTGTGGCTGCTGCTCATCTCGCCTCGACTTGGCCCGACCTCCCCTCCACATTGATTTATATGCCCCGGCCAGGTCTTTAGAACCCATTTGCATAAACACTAATCACTAGTCACTGCCAAAAGGCCCAAGCAATCAGTCACTCCGCATGTGTCTAAACCTTGAAGCCGCCAAAAGCAGGCAGATTTCTTTATTTTTTGCTAATCAAGCACTTTCACTTCGCCAGATATATGAATATGGAAACATTATGGCAAACGAGCGGCGAAGAAGGCGAAAGCAATCACGACGGTTGTCCCCGGGATTTGCATTTGCCGTAGATATATTCTTTGCCGGTGGGCAGGTCAGCTGCCGTGTCACAAGGTGCTGCTTACCCGGCGAAAACAGACTCAGAAACTGGGCTTATGTAATGTGAGTCAGTCGACGACAGCAGCAGCAGCACATTTCTCCTCGTTAGTGTTCTACATTTTTATTTTTAATCTCACCCCAATACCCTTTCTCCGATTTTTATGGTTTAATTGTTCAAAAGTCACAGACTTTAATCAAATATTAAATTTAAAAATTTTAAAAATATTATTCTTAAGGATTTAAGTATTATTTTCCAATAAAAAATAACACTTTTAGCTTCACATTTACTCTTAAATCAAAAGGGTATTCCCTGGGAGTTTTCCCAAATCAAAGCCTCGAATTCGAACTCTCCCTTTGGCCTGTACTCTCTGTGTTGACTATAAATTCAGATTTTGTGGCTCGGCGGAAGTATTAAGCTGGTTTTATGGCTTACAACTGCATACTTAAATCTGTTTCCAGGCCGGGAACAGGAGCAGGAGCAGGAGCTGAGGAGGAGTGTGAGGAGAGTGTGTTGTCTATCCCATTTGGCAAGCGATACGCAGGCGGTCCCCGGGTGCACTTTTATTTGCCACGTACAAGTTGTGAATGGCCGGGCAAAGTGGGGCATAAAAAGTTTTAGTTGCAGCTTTGTCAGACATTTGCCTTTTAAAATGGCTTAAAGCTGACATCTGCCAATTGGAGGGGAAGTTTTTAAACTCCCCCAGGCGAGGGGGATTCTGAGAAAAGAAATTTAGAATAGAACTCCGCCTGAGGCTATATTTGGCGGACATTTAAAGTGTCAGGGAAGGAGAACAGCTGTGCGGCAACAAGTGACAAATGCAAAAGGCAGGCGACGAGTGCCAAGCTGTCTGCGCACGCGAACAATGCCACATCGGCAGCATCATTAGCAGCATCATTATGTAGCGCCTGCAACCAGCCATCACCCCCAAGCATGCAGCATCCAGCATCTAGAATTTCTCCTCGGCACGCCTGCTTATTTCTGATTTACGTCCTGGCAGCGGGCGTTGCGCATAACATCATTTGCAGCTCATTAATCAGTTCTGACACACGTCGAGCTCCAACAGCCGACAACCAACAACCAGCAACCGGCAACCAACAACCAACAACCGACATGTGGCTGCAAAGTTGCCGTTTCCTCGGGAACGTGCAACATAATCGGCTTGCCTTGAAACCAACTCCTTGCCCTGCAGCTGGAGTTTCCAAAGTGTGCATAAGGTGGATCAGATCTTCCATATCTTTAAAATATATTTTGTTTCACTCAATTAAAATTTATTTAGTATAAGCCCAGGGCGCGGATTGGGATTCGGATTACGCCCCAGCCTAACCGCAATTCATTTCAATGGGATTTTTTCAATATTTTATTGGGGTAGCTAAAACACTGAGAAAAATACTAAAAATTTGAGGGAGAAATAATTATTTTTCGTGTGTAAGAATAATGATATTGGACTCGCTTATATATTCTATTGGGGTAGCTAAAATACTGAGAACAAGAAAGGAAAGCTAACTTCGGGCGAAGCCGAAGTTTATATACCCTTGCAGAATATTCTGTAAATTATATTTTCCAAATTGAATCATATGATGCATTCTTTACACCTATACTTCCTTTGAATTTGACATATCTACCCTTTTTCGTCTGGCCTTTTTTATAATGCTGGGATTACATTACAACTAGTTCATACTAAAACAAGAAAGGAAAGCTAACTTCTGGCGGAGCCGAAGTTTATATACCCTTGCAGAATATTCTGTAAATTATATTTTCCAAATTGAATCATATGCAATCTAATTTAAATGACTTAACGAGAAGGCTGAAATGGCCGGGTAATTTCCGATCGTTCAGTTATATGGCAGCTATAAGATATAGTCGGCCGATCGTTATGAAATTTGGTAGGTCGGATCAACTGACCAAATATATAATATGTAGGAAGTTTTTCTTTTCTATCTTCAAAAACACAAAAGATGGGCAATTTTCGATTTTTCAGTTATATTATTATATCTATAGCTATGTCTTATAGTCGGCCGATCCTGATAAAATTTGGTTTGTCGTAGTATTTTGCCAAAAATAGCATTCTTACTAAATTTGAACTCTATAACTTTAAAATCGCCGAAGTTATAGCATTTC
>VNJQ01000641.1:0-77059 GCA_008042515.1 Drosophila truncata | reverse complement strand
AATAATATAACTGAAAAATCGAAAATTGCCCATCTTTTGTGTTTTTGAAGATAGAAAAGAAAAACTTCGTACATATTATATATTTGGTCAGTTGATCCGACCTACCAAATTTCATAACGATCGGCCGACTATATCTTATAGCTGCCATATAACTGAACGATCGGAAATTACCCAACTTTCGCGTTTTTGAAAATAGAAAGTTTAAACTTCTATTTTCAAATAATTTCGCGTAAAGACCGGCTGATTGCTCCGACCTACCAAATTGAATAAGGATCGGTCCACTATATCCTGTAGCTGCCATATATCTGATTAATCGGTTTTTTTATGAGCGTCGATATATATATTTTTTTAGTATGAACTAGTTGTAATGTAATCCCAGCATTATAAAAAAGTCCAGACGAAAAAGGGTAGATATGTCAAATTCAAAGGAAGTATAGGTGTAAAGAATGCATCATATGATTCAATTTGGAAAATATAATTTACAGAATATTCTGCAAGGGTATATAAACTTCGGCTCCGCCCGAAGTTAGCTTTCCTTTCTTGTTTTAGTTATATTTTTTTTTTACATCTAAATACATTTTTAGCATGACCCTACTTCTCGTATAGTTTTGATTGTCTTCGTCGGCATAGCTAAGTTTTCATTAAATTTAAAATAAAAACTATTCTAGACAGCCTTAATCTTGATGATGTCCAATTTTCAATAAATACACTATAACAAAAAAGTGTTAGTTAATCCCTCAAGTGCTGATCACTAGGTTAAGCTAGTGAAATCAATTCCTATAGGTAATAAAGGTCTACCCACGAATCTAAAAAGCATTGAATGTACTCTGGTTTCTCACCTTTTTTTTGTTCCATTTTATAATCATAATAACACATAATTATTAAGTGATAAATTTTTATTTATTCAGATGTATTAAACCATGGCGAAATATTATTTCTTACATTACAAACATATGATATATTGCATTATATTGATCTTTATTAGTAACAACTTGAAACTGCGATATTTTAGCTACTTGCATTGCATAATTTTGGTACTCATAGGTATTTAGGTCTATATAAAGTAATCACAAAATATTATTATCACAATTTATAGATACATGTACATGTCAGTTTTTGCTTAGATGCCCCAATATCTCTCAGTGATGAAAATGGTTTTCTTGTAGCAGGCTTTTATACGAGATTTTAAAAACGAATTTCCTTTGAAATTTAATAAAGGGAATAAATTATTGAAGATATGGTTTGGTTTAATTTATAATTACATTTTTTTTAAATGATATCTAAATTCTAAAGAAGTTTCTAATTTTTCTACATTCCTTTAATAAAAATAAACTGTTTTCACAAATTAATCTTACTATGTTTCGCATTCAGAGTCAAAGCCAGCTACAAGAATACCGACAAACTTCATAACTATCTTCACTGCACAACATGAGTAAAAAATTCAGAGTTCAGATAAAACTTCGTTGATCTGCTAATTTAAGTTTAGATTAGCTTGGAATTGTCGGCTGACTTAAGACAAAAGTTTAGGTTTATTTGAGACGAAGATTGAAACACGATTTTGTTAGGTACTTTCACAATTGTTACTGCTGTTGAAGGGGTAAAGGAATGAATAATGCAATAGGTTATATACGAAATCGGAGCTTACGGATCACCTCAGGCGTGACGGGCTCCCCAGAGTTGCGTCTCGTGATACATTCGATAGATATTGTCTCTGATTAGTTTGGCTTTGTCTGAGATCGGCGAAAAATCATGTTAATTATTGAGAAAAGCCAGGATAATTACCCTTTACCTTTGGATAGGTTGAGAGCCACCACGTTCTTTTTCAGGAAGTCGAGGCACAGTTCCTGAGACGTTCCAAGAGAGTGCATGTTGCACGTCAAGGCACTGTTAATGATAATCCGAATAAATCACAGACTCAATTAAAATACAGATGCGTTCTCACCCAAGTTGCCGAAATGCTATGTCCTCTGGCTCCCTGATCGATTGCGGCTGACCCACGCTAGCCTTGCTCTGCTTCCGGCTAGCCTGAACCGAGCCCGCACTGACTGGCTGGATAGCCTGGTGCGATGAGCTTGACGAGGAGTCGCCGCCTCCCTGTTTTCGCGGTGACTTTGAGGGCGGAGGCACTTCAGCCGCTCCGGCTGCCGCCTGACGTAGCTGCTGCTTCTGCTGTCGTCGCTGCTGACGCCTCAGTTGGCTTCGGCCACGGTGTTCCCGCTCTGCCTGTAGAGCGTCGTGGAATATGGCGTTCCAGAAGCGCGGCTGTTGCCAGATGGGTTGCTGGCGCAGCGAGGTGAACAGGTACTCGCGATAAGGGTCACAGCCGGGTACCTCCACCTCGTGATAGAAGAGGAAGCAGAGGTTCATGAGCACGGCCGCCGGAGCATAGTCCTCGCACTCACTGCACTCGAACAGAGCCAGGGCGAAATACTGGGCCAGGCCGCCGAAGGTGACCGAGTCGAGCCGCTTGGACTTGTGGCGCTGCTCGGTTAGGAAGCGCGTAAACCACAGCCGGCCAATCTCTAGGCGGAGCAGCACACCAAACTCGGATTTCAGCTCCAGATCGACGGCCCCAGGCGAGCCGCCGAAGATCATGGCGGTGAAGTGTTTCATAAACTCCTTGACAGGCTCCTCGCCCGCCCGACAGTCCAGGCTGATGGATGAGGCCCACGAAGGTACCGAGTTCTGGGACTCAGAGCGGATGAAGTGCCGCCAGTCGGTAGACTCCATGCTCGGGCTGGCCAGCAGTTGGTCCGGCTCGTCCCTTAGGCTGGTTAGCGTGCTGCTATTGGAGGTGCGGCTGCGCGGCGGCACTCGCATGGAGTTACTACCGCCGGCCCACTGTTGCCGTCCTCCTGAGCCCGCTCCCCCTGCTCCCATCCCCTCCGTAGGAGGCTGTACGTCGATGTGTGGCGGCGGGGCCTCGACCAACTCGCCAATCCTCTGCATGTCCTTCTGCATATCCATCTCGCTGCGCCGGGCTCCTGCTATGGCTCTGGCTCGCTCGTATCCTCCGGAATGGCGCGACTCTATAGAATCGGAGCGTGTGGTGCTGCTCACGTCGTGAGAGCGTACTGCCAGGTTTTCGGGCAAGGACATGGAGCTGCTATCGTCACTGCTGCTGCCGCCGGAACTGCTGGAGGAGGAGCTCGAGCGCTGTGGTCCACCCAGCTTGCTGGCCGCATGCCTGCCGCGGGACGGTTCTAGGCGAGGACCTGCAAGGGAGTTGGATATTGCGTTTATTTTTATTAATTCTCTAGGCACCTTGTTGCTTATAGAATGCAAGACTTACGCGGCGCCAAATTTGGTTGGCGATACCGTCCCGAAATGATCTCTTCGTGTGCTCGTCGAGCCTTCACCCGTCGTCCCTCGAAGTCAATCTTGGTGTAGTCAATGCTCTCGTCAACTGGAATAAGAAATAGGTTACATTAACCTATTTGTATCGTTGTGACACTGGGAATACCTACACTTGGGCACATCTTCGTCATCATCGCAGTAATCCGAGTCGCTGCTGCTGCTGCTTAGCGTCAGCTGCAAGCACAAGAAATATAAATTATAATTTATAAGGCACAGGTACTGTAAGAATAATCCCAATGATAGCTGTCGATTGTTGCCTGCTTTTCTTTCACTTCGCTTGGCGTCTATGTAATTAATTTCCATCAAGGACGAGGCTGCAGCGCTCAGAGCAAGATAAAGTCAAGTACAAAGGAAGCAGTGAAGAATACGCCACCCAATTTCAATTCCAGCCCCGAGCACAACGCAGATTGGGGCCTCAAAGTGAAGGTCAAACGAGTGCAGCGCCAAAGCGGAAATGGCAAGAACAAACAGCACAACAAAGCTATCAAAGTGTCAGTCGCTTTGCAGCATAGACCCGACCCGACCCGACCCACACACACAGATCTCCCCAGCCCATCGCAGAGTCACCCCCAATCACCTCTTGGCGCGTTCATTACCAAGGCTAGCCCAGCTCAGCCCTAGAGGTGTGCGTGAGCCACATCACAAATCGTGATAAAATCAATCTTTCCAGAGGCTATACAAATTCTGGTGAGAAGTTTCATAAGAAATTTGGTACCAAAAATCTTGGCTTTTTTTTAATTTCAAAGTCTTTCTTGAATCAAATGAATATTAACTGAACTGAAATGTTTTGTAAGAAAAAATCACATATTTCCTTATATAATTATGTTACTTATTCTGTTATTTTATTATTAAAAATGTATACATTTTCCTTATTAGTTGTTCCTTTTTTATTTCATTAATAAATTAACAAATTAATTGCGCGTGAGTCACGATGTTTGCCCCAATTTCTCTTACCTTATTTGATATGCCGTTGAGCAGCTCATTGCTGTTGCCCAGCACAGTGAGGAACTTGGACTTGAGTGCCCCGATGCTGGGCGTCCGCTCCATGAACAGCTTGATCTTGGAACGCTCTCCGGCAAAGCCAGCTGGCGGTGTGCCCGGCACCGCTCCCGGAGCGGCTGCCTGTGGCTTGGCGTCTACCATGGCGGTAGTTTTTCCTATCTGTGATGCCTGTGTGATCAATGCTCCGTGTGGGATTATAGGGCCTGTTTCCTTTGACTGACTGCAGTTTTGCGTGGCTTCAGTTGGCGGTTAATAAGTGTGCAACGGCTGATGCTTTAGCAGAGGAATTCAGTATCGATTTTTCATACGTTTGCCTGACATGCACATTGGGTGAAGGTGAACTTCGCACTCAGCAGCAGCAGCAGCAGCCGGAGCATTTTTGGCGCACTTCAGGGACACCAGCTTGTGCCTTGGGCTTTGTTTTACTTCTGAACGCAAAGTTTTCGCAGGATTTTATTTTCTTTGGGTTACTTAGTGAATCGTAAATTTATGCAATTTTCTTTGACTTGAAATTCAGTTTCTGCAACACTTAGCCTTGGGCTTCTTCAAGGCAAACAGATATACTGCACTTTCCAGGATACTTTGGATCGTGCTTCATGAGCCGTTTAATTAGTATTACGCAGAGGGAGGCCCGGAAAATCGGTAAAACATAAAGGCACTTCTTTAGCGTTTAATATTTTGCATCTACTCGTGGAGGACCCAAGGGGATTACTACTTTTTCGGCACACACACACACACTGGAGTCACGCACACGCCCCTTTTGTACACGCAATATTGTGGATGCGGGGCTGGCGGTAAGTGATTTCCCTTCGGCTTTCCACACGCGTCCATTGCCCGAAAGGAACGTTGCACGAGTGCAGCCGGAAAATGCTGGCCGACATGGAATGAACTTCCACTTAACATTTGCCTGGGCTTTTCCGAGCAGCTGTTATCGATTGTGTCGTATTTTACATGTTCTCTACGTGGCGGTTTAGTTTTCCACACGGAAAGCTGCACATCCGCCATGTTTTCTACGCGAAAAGCTCGCCGGTGGCCGCGGGAGAGACCCGGCATCTCGGGTTGTTTACGTCCAGCTGGTGAACAGCTGACACGGCCGAAGCCACCTCGGCTTGCGTCAATGGGGAGGCATCAGCTGTGGAGGTAACAGTGCCACCCAGCCAAGGTCAAAGGGTGGGCCGTGTGCGGTACTCGAAAAATGGGAAAATGGGGACCTGGGGCCACAGATGTGCGTGTCTGCAATTATCGAACTTTGACTCTGTCGCAGCCAATTTATTATGCATTGTATTTATATTTAGACCAACCAGCGGCTCCCCAACGGACCCCTCACGAACCCACCGCGGGCGGTCCTTAATTCCATAATTCGCATCATAACGTATCCATCTCACCCATCTCGCTCCAAATGGCCTTTTGATTTGCACCTCCGAGCGGGCAGCAGGTGGCCCGTGCCGATATTTTTATCGTTGTTTGCCATTTGCTCGAACTAGGAGTTATGGATGCGGTTTTTTATTGCCTGAGCAGGAGATCCCCATGGCCTTTGTTTGGTATAAATCATAATTAAGGCAGGGGTCTGCCCCAATGAAAGATTCAGGGTTTCCTTTGAGTTTGAACTGTATGAATCATCAATAAATAATTGAACAGATAAAATTGGATATATTGTACTTTAGAGTTCTATAATAACTTTAAGTTCCTCTGAACACTTTCCTAGCCTCCTGCGGATAAATGTCTTAGCCAATCGTGTAAAGTTTATAATAAAAGTTTCATTCACGAAAGCAGCTAAAATACAGGAAGTCTCTTCAGCACACTTAGTGATAAATTATGCACATCTCGCGAACGTTGGCCAAAATGTTTAACAACAAAACGAAAACGAGGGAGGCGAATTTTCAAAAAAAAAAATTGATGTTATTCACAAGCGCGACAGCGTCTAGCAGCCAAAATGTTCTATACGGCTCGGAAACGATGTATTTATAAAATAACGCGAAAATACTGAAAATAGATAAGAGAAGACACGCGGCGGAGACTGAAGAAAATGGAGGGGAAAACGCCACACAAAATGAGAAATAGAGAATTGAGATCTGCGTTGACTTCTTCCTACTCGAGCGACGACCAGGGACCGACGATTGCAGTAAAAATGCTGTTTAGCATCCGATTGAGATTTCAGTTTGCTGGGAGACGATCGCCGAACGAGACCGCAGCAGAACTTTCATGTCGCCCTCTGGCTAGACATTAGAAATATATATCCCGATATATATATATATTCATGTGCTACCAGCTGGCAGTGGCAGTTTTGAGTGCGGCGCGACGCGTCAAGTGAAATCGAATTATGTAAGTGACCTCTGTGTTCGACGAACCCTCTGCGGCTCAATCCTCCTAAAAACCGCCAACAGAGTTCAATGGCAAAAAGGAACGCTGCAGACAATTAAATCGATTTAAGTGAAAAAGTGTGCTAAATATAAAGTGGCTAAATTTAAACACAGAAAATGCTCCATGCGAAAGTTCAAGGCATTGCGCCACACAGTTTCAACAATCAATAAAAACCCAATCGAAGTATACAAACATGCAAATTTTTGGATATTTTTTGGATGTTAATTCGACGAGTTCAATAATGAAAAATGGTGCATAAAATAAACGCAAATATAGGCAAGCCAAAGAAACGTTTAAAAATAGTTCCCAACGTTCTCCCATAAAAATAAAAACTTTTCTCTGGCGGTGTGAGTGCGTGTGTGATCCGTTCGCTTCGGTGGCTGCCTCCCAGGGCAGCTGTCGCTCGAAGACGCCGGGCGTACGCGGCGGCGAAGGCGAAGGCGGATTCGGATTCGGATACGGATGAGGTGGGATAGGCTGGGACGGGCCCATGCTCATGCTCGTCCGACCACTGCAGGCGGCTTTCATAAATATTGCTGCGCAGTGCGACACATTTTCAGCAAAAATACTTGCTATGGATAAGCTGCGAAAGGTTTCTAAAATTCTAAAATAGTGCGCGAGGCAATGGGAGTGCAGCCCAAAGTGCGTATACGCAATGCGTATACGCAATGTGTGCTGGGAAGAGAAAAATAAGACTTGCTTTCGAACTGTGTTTAGTAAGGCCTCCGCGCTACACATTTGTGTAATTTAATGGAGCGTCATGCTCATAATTAGTGCATAAAAGATTTGAGTGTTGTCTGGATGGCATTTTTAAAGCATTTTTATGTTCTACGCATTCGTAAAATATAGGTCATGTCGGTATTTTTGCGATCATGATTACGATATTTACTACCAATAAGATTTTTGGATTTCTTGACTCTACTTAATCAATTTCTAATATATTATGGATTACTTTAATCCATGTAAGATATATAAATCTATAAAAAATAATTTAATATTTTGTATTAAATAAAATTTGTTTAACTTTATTTTAATATAACACAATATATAAAGGAAACTTTTAAAGCTATAGTTAAAATAACTTATAGTTAGCTGAGTTAACACTCAGATACTGCTATATGATTTGAACAAAGACAATCTAAGCTTGAGTCAATAAATTTAGACAAAAATTTCCATTTATGCATTTTTTCGGGTCTTTAAAGGATCTCGTATCTCAAACTTAATTTAGATATATTTTAAAATAAAGGCTATAAAAGCTAAATATTTTTCAATTGTTTCCATAAATGCCATAAGACGCATTTCCAAATATATACTCGCTGCCATACTTTACAATAGAAATATTTCCTAGATTTTATTCAGATATTTCTAAGATTTATATACTTTTATGCATAGACAAACGAACATGGCTAAATCGGCTTGGTTGTTGATGTTGCTCAAGCTTTATCCAATCACTTTGTTATAAACTTCAGACTTTATGATTTCAACACAGCAAAGTGGGAACTAATTCAAAAATTAAGATCGAATACAAAAAAAAGTTTATTTCGTAACTTTATTGCTATAATTTTAGCAAAATGCATTTTAAAAATTTGTTTCTTTATTATATTTTACATATAACTTAATCTATATTCTTTATGTTATATTTTCAATTATTACTCCTTGTCGTACTGGGAATATTTAAAATAAAATTCTATTTTTCTTATTAAGAACCATTTGCGTTAATATCAATTTAGATACATACTAAACTTTCTCTCAATTTCCTCTTAAACATTTTTTCTTTTATTTCATTTTGCTTACCTTTTCTCGAATCAATTATTATTATTTCTTTATTTGCCTTGCTTATATTTGCAAAAAATTTACAACACAAAAAAATTAAAATAGAATTCACTTCTCTTTAATTCGAAAAATTTTCAAATAGTTCTCTGTTCGGACTCTTTTTCATTTCATTCTCTTCCCGATTCTCTCTGCCATTATTTCCCCGGTTGCGCAGCCACTTAGCCACGTTGACAGCCAAGTGACTCACTAAACAGCGTTTCCCTCTTTCCCATTTTCATAAATAAACAAGCCCGCCGATTGTATGCCAAAAAAATATTTTGTATTTGTTCTATGCACAGAGAGATACGTGGTTTAGCCTAAATTTAGCGGGTTTATTCGCGATCTAACTCTGGCTGCGTTTGGTTTTGTGCACACAGCCTTCCCTGAAATTGCATTTGGCGAGCACCTTTCTTCTGGGACTTCCTCGCCGCCGGAATTTGGGTGAGCCGGCTAAAAATATTCATATTTATGCATCGCATTTTTTTGACAGCTTAATTGCATTTGAAGTTGTTTGAATCGTACAAAAGAATTCAGAAATGGGTCAACGCTTCTGTGTTTCATGGCGGAAAGGTATAAAAAAGTGTATATATATCATTTCCTTTTCGATTTAGATCAAATAAGAAGCCAAACAAGCTAAGCAAGACATCAACGAGCCGGCAGCTTCCCAAGGCAGAAAACGACAAAAGATGACGACACCACATTTGCTCAACAAAAATGTTCGGACCATGCCCTCCTGGGTGGTAAGTGCCAGCGTTGCAGCCTGTCTTCCCAATATCGAATTGCCCCCATTATTTGTCCTTTTCTGTAGACCGAGGCGAATGACCGCATCGGACCAAAGCCACCACCCACGCCACCCAATGGAGTGGCCAAGGCCCCCGCCCTGCCCCCTAAGGCAAAGAGCACCCCTGAGCCCGACTACGAGGTCATAGAGTTCTCGAATCAGCAGCAGTACTCAAACGAACCCCTGAAGACCACAGTGATCCGGACCAAGACGCCAGGTAAGTAAAATCTAAAAATTAACCTGATATACATATTTATTTTCCGTAATTACTTTTCTTTAATTATAATGTCAGACAACAAACTGAAGTGCACTCTGTGCGGCTCCCAGAATCCCTGGGTGACTTGCTCCGAGTGCGCCGGTCAGATCTTTTGCGCTTCCTGTGACGACATGTTCCACAAGCATCCCAAGCGCAAGCAACACATGCGAAAGGTGGGTTCGTTCATCTGGGCATAGGGAACTGACTCCAAAACTAATTCCATTCATTCTTGCAGGCCGTGGAGCAAGGCACGCCACCCATTCCCCCGAAGATTTCAGCTGGCGGTGGGGCACCGCCTCCGGTGGCACCTCCGCGTCGCAGCAAACGCGGCCTGCTGACGCCTTTCTTGGGACGCAAGGATCAGGTACGCCACTGCACGATCTCCTAGACCCGTAAGCCAGCCCGTGAGGGGCTACTCGTAGTACCAAGTTTGTAATCATCAATTTGAATGCTTCAATAAAACCGTCCTTCAAACCACAACGCACGTCCCAAAGTCAAACCGAAAAACCGAACATTTTTAATTTGAATTTGAATTTGAATTTGAATACTTTTTTATCGAAAGAGAAACAAAAAAAGAAACAGAAACCGAAATGGCACCCAACCCGACTCTTTTCCAGATGCTGCCGCCGCCCTCACCGACGCCTTCGCACAAGTCGCTCGGCGGCTGGCGAGGAATGCTCGGTGGCGGAGCCACCACGCCCCCAGGGCCAATAACTTCCGCATCCTCATCCTCGGCCCAGATGAACAACAGACCTCTCCCAGAGCCTCCGCGCAGCGAGGGTGGCGGTTCCTCCAGATCAGGAACGCCCAAGTCCGTGTTCGACACCATCCAGCGGCCGCCATCGGTGCAGCTCGAGAAGATCAAGAGTAAGGCCAGCGCCACGCTGGATCGCATGGCCATCCTGCAGCAACGGTACCGCCAGCAGAAGGCTCGACAGGATCTCAGTGCCAACAGCGAGCAGGTAAGTGATTATTGTCCCCCCAATCGACCTGCTCATTGTTCAGTCTATCGTTTTTTTATTGTCACTGCACAGCACAAAAACTAAAAGTATATAAATTATATTATTTAAATTTAATTAAATAAAGCAATTTTGTATATGTTTTTTAGGTGTTTTGAAGTCTATGTTTCACGAAACAGTTAGGTTTATCCGTTTCTGGTATTTTTTTTTATAATTTTCAGTGTAACTTTAATATTTTTCTTATAATTCTTTCTATGATTACAATGATTTAATGCTTTTGGTATATAGTATGTTGTATTCCAATTTTATATTCACAGAAATTTAAATTCTAAAAAATAATAAAGGTATTATTAGCTTTACAACAAAAGAAAATACCTAAATTTGCACATAAAGTTGAAAGAATTAATCCAATTTATAATATGTTTTATAAGAAAGTCAAAGATTATATTTTATTACACAAAACTATTAAGAAATATTTAATATTAAAAGAAAAACCATGTCACGTTGAAAATGTAATTTCTTTTATTTATTAATAATTTTAATATGCTAGAAAACAAGTACTTCAACATTATTAAAACTAACTTTAATCCATATTTATGCTGTGCATTTCGTATCTGTCTCGTATCGTATCGTCTCGTCTCTCGTCACATCTCGTTCTCCCTCTCCTCTCTTTCTCTGTTTCTCGTTGGCCATTCCCCCACCGCAGCATTTGAATGGAGCCGGGTTCGAGCACTGGTCAAACATTTCACCATCGCCCTCGCATTTTCGTTCCGGCAGCATGTCATCCGGTTTGAATTCATCCCATTTCGATCTCTCGGATGACTCACACAACTTTCACACTTCCCTGCTGCTCCAACAACGACAGGCAGCCGGCGCCCAGCGACGTCAGATGAGCACCTCGGTGTTCAACCTGAACACATCGGCCCAGCGCCGTCCCTTGGCCGAGGCACAGAATGGAAGTGCCTGGCTGGCCAATCAGCGCATTCAACAGGTGAGTCGATAGTCTCTAAAGGAAGGTTCCAGAAATGTACGATATCCTTTTACTTTTTCTCCACAGGCCCAATCTTTGGCGCAGCTCAATTGTGCCGGCTGTCAGCAGAGTCAGCAGCATCCTGGCTGGCCGCAGCATCCGCATCACCAGCATGCCCAGCACCAGCATCCCGACGACTGGTCCCAGTTCGGTTCCCAGCAGCAGTTCAACAACTCCAATCTCTCACTTAACCTGGGACAGGGCTACATGCCACAGCAGCACCATCCCCACTACCCGCCGCCGGTGTTCATGACCCAGCGCGGCATGATGTATCCTGGGGCGCCCGGCTATCCGATGATGCATCCAGGTTAGCTTGTCCACCCATAAGTGTACCATTACCTTAAGCAATTTCTCCTTTTTCAGGAGTCATGGGAATGCCCCCATCTGCTGCCTCTAGAGCTGCCTCTCGATCTCGCTACGCCGCCTCGCCCACGCCCAGCCGCAAGTCAATGTCACTGCGACGTAAACGCAGTAGCTATGTGGATGACGAACTGACAGACGATGAGGATTCGGACCAGGATGATCGACGATCATTGGTCTCAAACCGCTCGGGAATGACCAGTGCCTCGCGCTCCCAGGCGCATCAACACCACCAACATCATCAGACTCGCCAGCGCCGCCTGTCCAGTGCCTCGCAGCTGATCGCCAACGATGAGCTGGACGGGGAGCAGAGGGGGCATGGATCCAGGCAGCACAAGGTACGGGATCGGCGTGGATCAGTGGCCAAGTCAGTGCAGAGCGAGTGGTTGCCGGAGAGACGGGACTCCCAGGGCAGCAATGGTGGAACCCTCACTAGAAGCAAAGCGCCAGCCACGGACTCAGCACGCACCAGTCGCATTTACTCCGACTTGGAATCGGAAGGCTCGGGTGCCAGGGCCCTGGTTCAGGCCAAGATCCAGCAGAAGCTCCAGGAAGCCGATCAACACAAATCCACCAAGAAAGTCGAGCAGAAGCGTAAGCCCGAGATGAAGGACGAGAACACACAGGCAGCAGCTGTGGTGCCAAAGGCCGCAGTGCCAGTGGCTCTGGCTCAACAGGAGAGTGACTCGGAATACGAGGAAGTTGTCGAAGAAGTCACCGCTTCGGAGAGTGAACCCGAAGCCGAGGCAGCTCCTGCTGAACCGAAACCCGAGGAGGCCGTCCTCGAGACCGATGAATTGGGTCCACCGCCCTCAACGCCTGATCATGAATGGGAGTGCGAGTTCTGCACCTTTGTGAACGAGCCCAATATCAAGATTTGCTCCATATGCTGCAAGACGCCCAGCAAGCCTCCGGCGCAGCCCAACAAATCCAAGAAAGTCCAGGAAGAGAAACCTCAAGTTCAAGCGAAAACCGTACAGCCAAGCAAAACCAAGGTGGCATCAAAGCCTGAAGTCGCCTTAGTGCGAAAGTCCTCGTTGAAAAGCCAGAAACCCATCCAAAAGGCCAGCACTGGTACCACCACAGCCACGACAGTTTCCACCAAAACCCCGCAGGCCACCGCCACTCGCTCCAATGGACAGGCAACTATCAGCTCCAAGAACGCATCGAGTATTCCCGTCAAGACAATCCCGAAGTCCACTCTTAAGACCTCATCAGAAAACGAATCCGATAACTCTATGGCCAAGGGCTTTTTGCACAAAGGTAGGATACAAAAAAGAATATCATTTTTCGAGGGCACCAAGGCCTAGACACAATCAACCAACCACTCAAGACTAAACCTAGTTAGTACACTAATAAAGCCAGCAACTGTAAGCCCTACAATTAACGCATTTATGGAAACGAAATACAGAACAAAACCACAACCCAAGCCGTTCTAAGTTTGTTTTAATCCGTTGAATCCATCGGTGATCCCACTTCCTTAAAGCTAATGCTCTCATCCGTACCGTTCCAGAGTCCGTTGCAAACATTTGGAATACGCTGGATGAGAGCATACAGGCCGAGGCGGAGAAGGTGCTCAAGCAGGCCCAGAAGGTATCCACGGGTTGTGGCGGTACACCGCCCCGAGAAATAGCTGCCGTGGAGATGGGAACCTCGCCGCCACCTCAGAGCATTTCCACACAAGTAAATTCTGGATTTATCAAGATTATGGCATTGGCTCAATCCAACAATTACTTCCAGACCTACGACGCCCTGCCATTTAGCTCGAAGACGGATGAGATTCAAACTGTTGTTCCAGATCGCTTCAGGTCTCCGCCGGAGCCCAGTAAAATGGAGCGACGTCCCCACTATCGCAGCAACTCACAGCTGACGCAGGAGAACGAGAGGTATCGCAGTGCCAACGATCTGAGATACCACGATGGCTATGGCTTGGATCCGTACAGTGCTGGGCAGGTTACCAGGCGACCAAATTTTATTAACGAACTTCGAATGATACAGCACGTAAGTTGGCACACGATAATTAATTTTCCTTCACTTAACCCCGAACTCCTCCTAAAATATTTCAGCAAGCCACGTCACCCTTCGACCTGCCCCATGAGACATTCGGAATGAAGCACGAACCCGCCCGAGATCCAGAAACTGAGATGCATATCATACTAAAAGAGCTGGAGCTGTACAAGTTCACGGTGGAAGAGCTGGAAGCTGCACTGAAGTACTGCTCCCCCGACACTCATCCCATTCAGTGGCTGCGAGAGAACTGGCACAAACTTATCCAGACTGTCCAGAGCCTGTCCACCAAGTACGGTCAGGAGAGGGGCGAAAACACCATAGGAACCGTGTCCCAGAACGAGGCTCGCGAGGCTCTCCGAAATTCTGGAGGAAACGTGTGGCAGGCAGTGGCCGACTGCATTCAACAGCGGCAGCAGAAGTACCGAAAACTAGCGTCGAAGGGGAACTTTTTGCGGGACGACATCGTCAACGCGCTGACGGCGCACCAAGGTAATGTGGAGCAGGCGCTGCTGGAGCTGAATCGCACGCAACTCAAACCATTTCTTATGCGCATTTGGGGCTCGCCGAATGGCGTTGAAAATGAAAGTGGTGCGGCCACCACAGACACCAAGTCGGGTTAGTTTGTAGACTCCTCGATTCAGTCAATCGCAATGCCATAATGTCCCATCTTTCTCTCTTCCGCGTTCATTCGCCCGCACAGATATCCATGATTTTCTGAACACACACGCCCTGGACTGCCTGCAGCCCCCGTTGGCCGGCGAGAGTCCCAGTCCGGCCCAAGCCAATCCCTTTGACACGCCCCTCAATGACGACAGTCCTGCCAAGTCCACCTATGCCACGCCCAGTCCTTATCAATTGGAGGACAGCACCCTGAAAAATCTGGAGATACTCATAGGCAACATGGAGCAGAACCAGGCCAAGCAAAACCAGGAAGTGCTGCGATCCATCGAAAGCATGCTGGAGACCTTCAAGGGCAAGCCGGAGTTGGAGTACGAAACGGATCCGGAAGTGATGAGAATTCTTACGAAGAGTCCCATCAGCACCCTGAAGCCGTCTGGGCAGGAGGAGGAAAGGTCCACCGAGGATGTAAAGAACTTTGTTTGGCAGCATATCCAAGACATTGTTCCTAATCTGGTGCAACAGGTCGAACAGGAGCTTATGGAAAGGACCGAGTCTGTGAGTGAAGAAGTGAAAACCCAGCCCAGCTTGGCTGAGCCTGCGCCTGCGCCTGAGCCCGAACCCGAGCCACCTGCTGTTGATCCTGCCGTCTACATCATGGAAGAGGTTATCAAGCCCAATCTAAGGGAAGCTACCATACGAGAAGAGCTTCCAACTAGTTTTATTTATGCCACGGAAATAGCCAATTTTAAGTTGGAATTTGATCGTGGAACTGAGAGATGGCACGAAGCGGAATGGGAACTGGATGATCTAGAAGACGCCGAACGCATAGTCTTCAAGAGCTACATGGCACCGAAAGAAACAGCCCCAGTGGAAGCAGAGAAGCCTGTGCCACCAAAAGAAACACAACAAGAAGCTGAATCGCAAACCCCTTTGAGCCCAGAGAAGACTGAAAATAAAGAGCCTGCAAAGTTAGAAATTGCTGTGACGGAGTCCCCAGCTGTAACTGAATCAGTTAATGAACCAATTGAGAAGTCAATAAAAGAAGCTGATAAAGAAGCTACTAAAGAAATTAATACTGCGGTTCAGGATGTAGCAGACTCACAAGTTGAACTTGATGACAAGCCCAGTACGAGCAGAGATGCTAGTAGAAGAAACAAACGATCGCAACAATCGAAGAAAATGCGATCCAGAGAATCGAGTCAGAAGCCCATTAACCGGGTGAGGCTACCAAAAGATTCTGACCCAAAACAAAATGAAAACAAAGAGGTACAAAAGGATAGCATTTCGAAAGAGGAAGTAATTTCCACTGTTAAAGCATCTAATGTTCAGTCAGTTGAAGAAGTAACCGATGGAGGCATAATTCCTAACCAAGAAGCCACATCTGACCAAGTCAAAGCTGAACCTCAAATCGAAATCATTGCAGGTGAACAAAACATTATTTCTCATTCATTAGATATTGTAAAAACTGAAAATATTATATCAAATGAGCAAACACAGAGAGCACTCGAAGCTACGGAAGTTGTGCCTTCAACACCAACTGAAAATATCCTAAAGCCAAAGGAACATGACGACATTCAGGCGGTAAATGAAACCGAAGAACACTCAATAGCAGAATCGGTTCCTACACCTAACCAAATATTAGTTGCTGAAGAAACATCTGAAAGTGTTTCGACAAGTGTAGTTCACGCTGACGATACTCCCGTTCCCATTATTCCTTCAGATGAGCCAGAAGCTTCATCTACAACTGCAACTAATGAGATTGTGCCTAGTACCACGTCAATAAATACCGATCATAAAAGGAGCCCAAAGCGGTTTTCAAAGATTCCCGTGAGAACCCTTAGCAGCAGTAGTCTTCGCAGTGAGAGCAGAGCCGGCAATCAGACACCTACAGCAACTGATGAGCTTGAAAAAGAAGAGACAACAACTGCTGGACTAGAAAAAGAGGCGACAACAACTGATGAAGTAGAAAAAGAGAAGATGCCAACTGATGACCGCGAAAAAGAGGAGTCAGCCGCCGAAGGTGAACAAATCGTAGACCAATCTTTAAATAAATCAACTGCTGACCAGAATGAAGCAACCTCAACGGATGACAGGACCATTTCGGAACAGAAGGCTCCCATTGCCATGGAAGAGGAAATCGCAGAACCTGCAGCACAACCAATAAACGAAGAGAAGGAGGAGGAAGTTCACATCCCCGCCATAACAGCTATTGCAGTTAGTCCAACCGAATCTGACGAGATCTTTGAAGATGCCACCGAGTTTAGTGGAAGCGAAGGAACCAGACCTCACGACGAAACCGCTTCCGATACTGAACTGTATAGCCTGGACAGCGATGAGCCCCGGGTGGAGACCAAGTCCCCGGAGAACGAAGTAATTCTCGTGCTGGATGAGGAGTCTATGATGGAATCCTCAATAGCCAAGTCCAGCAGCAACGCAAGTATTGGCTCGCAGTCAAGTCAGTCCGAAACTTCAAAGGTTGTCCTCAAGGAATTCGTGCCCTCGGGCGATCCCGCCAAGCAGAACCTAAGCGAACTGGTCGAAGACACTCAGCGGCTGATTAAGCAAATGCGCGATGAGATCAGCATGGATGAGTTCGAGTCCACCGACGAGGACGATTACTCTGACGAATATTCAGATGAATATGACGATGGAGAGGAGGAGGAGTGGTACGACAGTGAGGGCGAAGAGGAAGGCGACTATGAGGGCGAAGATGGCAATACCTATAACGAAAACGCATCCTTCATTGAGGAGGCATCCACCGGTGACGAGGGCACCGAAATCGAGGACATCATGGAGGAGGACGAAGACCAGGCAGATGAAGAGGAGCTACAGCTCACACAACCTGCACCAGTTCATGAAACAGTCACCTCACCTGCTCTATCAGTCACGCCCACAAACCCTGAATCTGACCCGGCACCAGAGATTGAGGTTGTTTCCTCCGCAGGAAAGAGTCTGGCGATCGAATATCCGTCGCCTCAAGTCGAGTTGCCAGTAACTTCAGTTCAAGAAGTGGTGGCAGTAGAGGCACAGCCAATAGAGCCTTCTCCCATGATAGCAGCTTCGGAGAGTCAGCTCCCTGAAGTACAGACGGCAGTGGTCTTGGATATCCCGCCAGAGATTGAATCCCCCACTGAGGTTGATTTGGAGCCTCTCGTGGAACCCATCGCCTTGCCCATAACACCCTCACCACCCATTGTCGACTCCGAGTCGCGACCCGTGGAGCCACCCGTCGAGACAGTGCTGGAAGAACCAAAAAAGGTAACCGCGCCCGTGAAAACCAAGACAGTTAGCAGACCAGCAGCCACATCTGATGGATCTGCCAAAGCCACCAAGACTCCCGCCACAATAAGCACACCCAAGACCACAAAGTCCACAGTCAGTAAGATACCCAAGCCCACAAATGAACCCACCAACAGTACGAGTGGCCCACCCCCAAACAACAAGAAAGTTCCTCTACGCTCCAAGTCCTTCTCGGCGCCCATGGGAATCTCCTCCGTGAAGCGAATCCAGCAGGAATACCTCCAGAAGCAGAGCTCGGCAAGTGCGGCCAGTCGAGTTCCACTGAAGAGCACTCCGACCACCAAGAAATCCATCAGCGATGCCATCACCAGATTCAACTTAAACACCGCCGCTCTGGGAGATGGACCCAGCACAAGCGGAGCAGCTGCATCCGCTGCAGCTGCGCTACTAAAGCCACGTTCCCAGCCACGAATACCGAAGAAGAAATACCACGAGACCTGCTTCTCCGACGACGATTACGAGACCTCGGCCACGGAGGAGGAGCAGGAGGACCTGACCCTGGCCGAACCACTCAGAGCAGAACTGCTAAAGCGTAAGCTGAGTATGCCCGTCTTCCGGGCGTATCCTAGTGTCCAAGAGCCGGTTATCGAGGACCCAGCGGTGTGTACAAGCCGGAGATTATACTAAACAGCATCTTGAGTCATTTTATTTCTTGTATGATCTTCTCTTCAGGTACTGGCCCGCAAATACGTTGAGCAGGAGCTGGTGACCAATATTGCTGAGGCCCAGATAGCCGCCACCTTGGTGAACATGAAGTTCCAGGAGGACGTGGCACTGTGGGCGGCCAGAGAGTGCTCGGACTTGGATCAGGCCATTGCCATGCTGCAGCAGGAGTGTGAGCTGTGTATGAGCTCTTACCCGATGAATCAGATCGTGTCCATGCTGAAATGCACCCACAAATGCTGCAAACAGTGCGCCAAGGGTTACTTTACGGTGCAGGTAAGTCAGATCCAAATGGGTTATTATTATGTATCCTATACATATCCTTTCCCCAGATCACCGATCGCAGTATCAACGACTGCAGCTGCCCCTTCTGCAAGCTGCCTGAGCTGAGCAACGAGGCTCAGCACGAGGACGAGCACTTGGAGTACTTCTCCAACCTGGACATCTTCCTCAAAAGCATCCTCGATGCCGATGTGCACGAGCTGTTCCAGCGCAAGCTGCGTGACCGCACTCTGCTACAGGACCCCAACTTCAAGTGGTGCATCCAGTGCTCCTCAGGCTTCTTTGCCCGTCCCAAGCAGAAGCGCCTCATCTGTCCCGACTGCGGCTCGGTGACTTGCGCTCAGTGCCGGAAGCCCTGGGAGCGCCAGCATGAGGGCAGCTCTTGCGAGGCCTATCTGGAGTGGAAGCGTGAAAACGATCCCGAACTGCAGGCCCAGGGTGTGCAGGAGCACTTGGCCCAAAACGGCATCGATTGCCCCAAGTGCAAGTTCCGCTACTCGCTGGCCAGAGGCGGCTGCATGCATTTCACCTGTACTCAGTGCAAGTTCGAGTTCTGCTACGGCTGTGCTCGACCCTTCATGATGGGCGCCAAGTGCACCGTGTCGCCGTACTGCGCCAAGCTCGGCCTTCACGCCCACCATCCGCGCAACTGCCTCTTCTATCTGCGTGACAAGATCCCCCTGCAGCTGCAGTTCCTGCTTAAAGAGCAAAAGGTACAGTTCGACACAGAGCCCCTGCAGATGAAGGACGAGTCCAGCAGCTCGTCACAGGCTAGGGCTCTGGCCCGCTGCCCCATTCCCCTGCAGAAGGAGACGCCGCAGGGACTGGTGGACACCGTGTGCAACACCGAGGTGCCCGACAAGCATGCCGGCATGTGTCGGTTAGTATTGTTGAAGATTATCCAAATACATCTTTCTAATGGGTAATTTCTCTATTATTCCAGAACCCACTACGTTGAGTATTTGGCCAGCAAGGTGGCTAAGGCTGGCATCGATCCCCTGCCCATTTTCGACCTGACAGACTGCGTCCAGGAGCTGCGAAGGCGTGGCATCGCCCTGCCGGAACGCGGACCCTGGGACACCGACGAGATCTACAAGAACATGTGCTCCGAGGTAGGTTCTGGCTAGCGTCCATTTACGGATATATTTTTGTGTATTGATTTCCTCCTATTCGTATTCCGCTTTTCATTGTCTTTAAACGGGCGCGGAAAACGGGCTTCCTGTGGCCGGGGTTTGTTTTGGCCGAGTGACTCAGTCGCCGCCCCCGTCGATTGATGGCGGTGGAACAACAAAACCAAATTCAGAAAATACAATCGTTTAGCCGCTAACTAAATTTGGACGCCGCAGCGTCTGACGTATTTCACACGCGTCCTAATTGATATTCGTTTTATTATTATTTAATTGTAAACAAATCGGGCGGCCGAGTCGGAAATGTTTATAAACGTACCCACACCCATCTCTCAATCTCAATCTTATTTTTGACCTTACTTATAGGTAATCAAACAGCATATTCCACTGAAATCGGCATGAGTAGCAGAAGCCGGCAGAGCGCAAGTGATATCGTGGAAGCGGTTGACGTCGAATGCTGCTGCAATTCTTCACTTAAATTTATGATTTATGGCAGCGCTTTTATAGACATTTTTGTACACAGACCCACAGCTGGCTTAGACAGCTTCTTAGGCATTAGGCACACATCACCTGCAACACCTACTCATTTAACCAGCCAGCCAGCAGCCCTCCCCGCTTTGTTTAGTTACTAAGCAATTGGGGAAAACAGACCCAAGATCCGCACGTGGATCAAAGTGCATCAAATAAATCGAATATTTGCGAATCCAGTGCAGCAGATTCTCCTTTATTATTTATTCAATCTTTTTATTTAGAGTGAGAAATATGATTTGCAGATGGGGCCAAGAAGTTTGGAAATGTGTTTATCCCCTTTTTCTTTCACCTGTGTTCTCTGTATGAAGTCTCAGCCTAAATCATACAGCATACTTTTTAGCTGTCGATGGCTGAGTGACATGCTGCAAGGCGATTGGCTGTATCGAAAGTCGTAATTCGCCCAAAGAAATATATAGCTCCGCTTGACCGTTTGCGATATTGCCAAAAAGGCAAATGCGGCCCATAAATTATGTCCCGCGACAACAAGAAAAATTGGCGGTAAGTAAGTGGGGGAAATTCGGAATCGTCGGGACACAAAGTTACTCGTGGACAACGTGGAGAGCACCGGCGAATGGGGAGGTGAGCGGTGCTGACAGAGGCATCGTAAAAACCTATTTTCGTGGCGATTGAAATGAATTTATGCGCGCGGCACAACATGTTTTGATACTCGGACACTTTTACACCAAAAGCAACTAATTTAATGCGATAAATTGTATATTTATTGATCCATAAACGATAGCCTCGTCCTAGAGGCCCCCTTGAACTGGATATCCCACTGCAGCTCGATGCTCAGGCGCTCGTCAGGATTCGATGCGCGTGGCATGGAAATATGCAGATCACATGGCCTAAACCGTGCTATTTATGACCATCCAGCTAGACTTTTTTTTATTTATTTATCTTTTTCTAGATTTTTTTTCTACTATTTTTGCTTTCACGTGGACAGCGATCGAATATTTCAAACATAGCAGAGCGAATACATTTGTGAATCTGTCGAAATGATCAACGTTTTCTTGGTTTGCCAATTTATTGTATAATTAAGAAGAATAAAGATTATGAGACTGTTTTATTTGCATAAGCTGAATGTTTTCTTAACCTTAAGATCGAAGTTTAAAATAGGAAAAGAAATAGTAAATGAGATTTAAACATAGAAATACCCAATCGTAAGGACCTATTCTTAATACTTTGGAATTAACATAATCGTTGTCATAATAGATACCAAAAATCCTCAATTTTCCAAGCGGAATGTTGTTTAATTTTATCATTTTCAGGTATTATAAAAAACTTTCACATTCTTTGTCTAGCCAACATTATAACACGCCCTGTGCTGGGCCATTAAAACTCATTTAAGTGCTGGCATGCGCCCCATAAAAAGTCTTCAATTCGGATGCTTCATAAAACAAAGTCAAGGTGAAACGACATTGACCCTATACGAACGAGGTAATTACAGGTTAACCAAAGGCATTAATCAATCATATTCCAGGCATCGATCGGTTCGGATTGGTCTTTGATTCAGGGGGTCCGGTATTATTTAATTTAATGGCTTCGGCCAGCCCAAGTGAACGCGTAATGCAAACAATGTGTCCGCCCACCTACCACCAGCCTCACCTTTGTTGAATTAACCTCAGCGCTTGTTTATTAGAGAGACGGAATCACCCGCAGAGGCGTCACATCCTGTCCAGCATGGCAAACAACGACGGGATGGGCTGCTTTCCGCCGGACACCGGGGAAAGAACCCTGACCGCCGCCGGCATTCAATGTCGACTCAAGAACAGAAATCTGAGCGACCTTCGGGGCGGCGAAAAATAATCAGCAAAACACTAGATGTTAGTTCCAGCGGATTCTAAACAAGAACAAATAATTAGCATTTAAATAATAAATATGTGTTTACCAGTTGCTGTAGTTGTTTCTCCAGAAATGTTATTCCCCCGGCTTGTTGGCACGTCTTTTATGTGTGGATTATGAAGCGATTTTTTTAGCGAATTTCGTTTGCCAAAATGTTTTATGAACATGTGGGGGTGAAATTAGTGGAAATTGGTCCCCCTAATGCATTAAAAAAGCGCCTTTGGATAAACTCAGTTTACGGTTCTATATTTGTTGCAGTTGTCGGTATACATAGAATATAAACTCGTATATATATATATTGTAAAAGTCGTATGCATTTAAATACTATATATAGTATGTACAAAGGTGTGTGATACACATAAAGGGGATATACACATCGATCGCAATAATAATAAGGGATAGATAGATCTATTACAAATATACAACAAAACTTATCGGTCTAATAATTGGTCGCGCATGCTCTCCGGCATTCCTAACTCTCCGATTTAGGTCTAGAATCTAGATAATTGCATTAGTTGGTAGGTATTCCGTACACATAAAGTAAGTAACGCGTAAATCACACTTTATAGTACATCCATATATGTAGTTGTAATCGTAAAACCTACATATAGATTATATAGAAAATCATCATAGCGGAAGACTAGAAAGGTAACACTAGTGGAAAGTTATCCGTTGACGTGTTGTTTTTCTCTAAACATGGGTCTCTTTAACCTACAAAATTCTTACTACTTAGTTTTATGACAAATTCCATCTAATCTAATTTAATGTTTCAGTTCTGGGCTTTGTGCAATCGCAGAACAACAGAAAAATAACTGTCGAGAAGTTGCTTCTCTGCTCTACAAAACCGATCTCATAGATCCCAAAATTCAAGCAGGATGATAACAGGCATCTCCTTCTCTCTCTGATCTATCCGGTTCTGAGCGGACGCGATCCATGACTACAAATTGGCTAAGCCGTAAGGTGCTTATTATTTACGTGGGTTGGTTTCAAAATCTTTCTAAAAATTCTTTGGTGTCATGGAGGTTTAGCATCTTCATCGAATTTCGTTGAAGAATTAACCGAATCGAACTGATTAGAATCGAGGTAAAAAACTGATTGTGTGCGATTTCGACTCTACTGCATGAGGTCCAAGGCGTGCAAACTCTCCACCTCCGGGTCGAAGTTGGCATCGCACGTGGACAGCCAGTCCCAGACTCGCCGCCTCACCATATTCGGATCAATGGGAATGTCCAGGCCGTAGGTGGACATCATGCGCTTGAAGCGCAACTTATTCTCGTCCCCGGAGAGGCGGCCCTCCCGCTGGTTCAGATAGATGCACGAGTCCTGGTCGTGGTTGGTGGGCGAGATAAGCGTGGCCGACTTAGAGGTGGAAATGCGGCACTCCACCCAGCGGTCCTTCATGTACTTGGCCACCTCGGTGATCTTGCATCGGTCCTCCGGATCGTGGCTGAGATATTTCCGGAAGCAGCGCATCAGGCGAGGCGAGAATCGTCGGAAATTGTCCGGCACCTTGGTCGTCTTGCGCTGCTCGTATTTCATGAAGTTGGCGTAGGACTGATCCTTAACCCAGTCGGCCGACTGCCAAGGCGGATTGCCAGTCAGGATGTTGTAGAGCAGGATCCCGAACTGCCACGAGTCGCTGATGGGCAGACACTGGAAGCGCTCGTTCTTGATCAGCTCCAGCTGCTCCGGCGGCACGCAGCTGGTCCACGTGTGCTTCACCTTGTGCACCAGCAAACCCTTCTTCGTGGTGGCCCCAAAGTCACAGAGCTTCACTCTCGTGAAGTCTGGTGTGAAAACGAGGATATTCTCGATCTTGAGGTCACGATGCACCAAGTTCTTTGAGTGCATGAAGCCCAAGGCCGAGCTGAGCTGCTCTGAGATCAGCTTGCAGGCATTCTCGTGCAACCCATTGGGGCCGATGTTGGATGCCAGGTCGCCGTACGGGGCATGCTCCATGGCAAACACGTAGTAGTCCATGGTCTGGAAGGCCACCGCATAGGCGCTGAGGATGTGGTGATGGTGCGATAGCTCATAGTTGTAGTGGAACTCCTTCTGGAACTCCTTGATCGTGGTCAGCTCTGCGTGCACCGCCTTCAGCACCACCAGCGTATTGGTCGGCCTGTGCCGGCACAGTAGGATCTTCGCAAAGCAGCCCTCGGCCAGCGTCTTTTCAATGTTGTACTGATCGGCGAAGGTCATCAGCGGCAGCTCCACATCCGGTATCAGGTGGATCTGACCGCCATCGTTTTTGTCCGGCTTCTTGTAGATGCTGCTCCGTCGGCTCACAGATGCCGCCCCCGGAACCTCCAGTCTCCCTGTGCTGGTACTGGTCGGCGTCAGCGGAGTGCTGCACCGCTTCTGGTTGTTGTGGTTGGTGCAGGTGCTGCTATTATTGTTGCTGTTGCGGCTGTTGGTGCTGCCGCCATCTCCGAAGGATCTGCGGAGGCGGAAGGAGAACGAGCGTTTCTCTGCAAGGAGAAGAAACGAAAGTTTTGGTTGGTCAATCAAGCTTTATTTTGGTTATACAAGAAAGTTTATTAAATTTAATATACAAATATTTACTAGGTAATTCCTAATGTGTACACTGTACATATGTAAATCTGTTTTGGTTTTTACGAGATTGTGTATATTTTTGTTTGACTTTTATTTATATTTTAATTACTTGTATATATGTCTATATATAGCGCTCTTGTTAAGTCTTTTCGCTAATATATTTAATGTGAATCTTGACACGCAGCCCGTTTTTGTGTGTAAATACAATTGCCGCAATTAGATCTTAAAATCTTAAAAGAAATACTTTTAGAGTTCCCAAAAAAGTAAGTAAAATAAACAAATTGTGATTTAATCTTTTTCCCTATTCTGGCGTTTAGCTTAAACTTTTTATTTGAATTTAAGGTCAAGGTTCAATACAACTAATTTAAATTTTAAATAATTTTAATTAATTTATACATCCATAGCAACAGAGAACGTCTATCTGTCCACCTGTTAACACCTTCATAATGGCCTGACCGCAACAGAACAGCATCTTGTTTCGCTTCGATCAGCTTTAATTGGAATTATTTTTAGGATTTGTTCTTTATGATTTATAATCGGCGTTTGATGTGCTGGTTCGGTTGCTTTTATGTGTCCATTTGTTGGTCCACAATGCGAATTATTAATTTATCAGGCGGTGGCGGCGGCGAACATAGAAAGCGTTTTACAGCCCTCCATGTGGAGGATGGATGAGGAGGAGCCGCCCACGCCCAAGACTGGGAAATAGACTGGCGATGTTGTCGCCAAATTGTCTGTGACAGAGTTAGTGCAGAATTTGCGTAGATCCAAGTTATATATGGGGCCCCGCAGCACAGACGTCAGCAGTTAGTCACTGACTGACGACTGATTCGATTTTTGGAATCCGCAATCTGCGTAGTGCCAGCCCCTGCACTCCTACTCGCACCTACTACATCCAAATTCATTTATACATAGTCGCGGGAAATCGCGGAAAATCATTTGATTTGCAGCCGAATGGGACAGAGTGGGAAAGCGTCTGTAGAATGCGTTAGCTGGAAAATCGCACAGAAGCAAAACATTTATAGGGCGTGATGTGTTTTTCACACAATTTTAGCCGGAATTGTTTTTGACACTAAATTTTCCGCCATATACACAACGATCAAAATCGTTGCTCTCGCTCGTATTTCATTTAATGTCACCCGACGGAGGCAGGAGGGGAGCTGAATTAATAATTTCACATCATTGCAAATATTTACAACTTAGACAAATTCCTACAAGACGTAAGCAAGAAATACTTCAAAATCAGGCATGCGAGAATAACATTTTTGGTGAATTTGTAAAATTTACGAACGCGTCCAGATATAAAACTAAAGTCCCTAAATTATATATAGAGCTAGACGGCAGAAATAAGTGTTTGTGGGGCAATTAGTGAAAATATTCTTGTCTTCTGAGTTGGAATTATTCATAGAGGTCAAGGGAGTGCTGTACTTGAGATAAAATTAAGTATAGAAAATAAATTTAAATAGTTTTTTCTATACACATTTAATAACATGTAATTTTCAACTCCTGCTGAATAAATCAAGTTTTTATTGATTACATTGTTTGTTGCAGTCGTGCCAGGATGCCTCATTTATTATTCCATTACTGGGAGAGAAACTATTCCAGCCACCTGAGTCACCGGAGAATATTAAACGGCACAAAAATTCAAATTTCCTGTAGCCCATTAACCCCCGACACACCTCACATGGGCCTGATTCTCTCGGGGAGGTGGATGGACCTGACAGCAAACAGTCTATGTTTCTGGTCGTTCGTCCAAGTCTATTTCCGTTCCAGAAGTGATTGGCTCGTGGCCAATCGAATTGGTCAGCGCCTGCCCAACCGCAAAGAGATCCCTAATAAACGGGAGCTTCATTCACTACGCTCCACAAAAAAAGGGAAACTAATTATAACCATAGAAAAGTAGCAAGCAGACGGGTGGCCATAAATCAAACTTTCACTTTCCCCCCTCACTCTCTTCGCCCATTAGAAGCGTTTTCCATTTCCCATTTTCCCGCCAGCCGCACGCAATTCAAATGATATTCGTTATGGCCATTTCATCTTGATATTCTCAGTTGCCGCAAAAACACTTTGCGTGCCATAAATAGCTGAACAAACAAATGAGCCAAAAAGGGTCAGCAGGCATCCGAAAGATGCATTTCGAGGGGCTAAATATAAAGTCGAAGCCAGATATGTTCCGTGGAAATCATCATCTGCCTTCGCGGTCCCAGCCAAGGGGAGTCGCGTAAACAGTGGGTCTGAATAAACAAACACCCTTGTGGACAGTGGGATTCGTGAAATGCAATTGCAACAAAGGCGCCAAAAGGAAAGGAAATTCTTGGCCAATACCATCACCTTTAGATGCTCTATAGTCAAGTTTACCCATTACTTTAAATGTTTCTATATTTTAAAATGTATTTATTATGCAATTAAAAGAAAGATGGACCATTAAGCGATTCATTTGAACTAAAAATACAGATTTATTAACTAAATTGATTTAGAAATGTATCAAGACTATTTTATACCAAAAATCATAACTAAGCTAGAAAAGAATATTCTGAATTTGTTCTTAAAAGTACATAAAATACGCTGATTAAAAAACATAAAGCGTTTAAAACTGTCCTTAAACCTTTTGTTATCTTTTTTCTGGCATTATACCAAAATGTCATGAAATAATTTGCATATTTATCAACCTTAATTCGCTTTCGGTTACTTATTAATTTTATTTCACGTTTTATGATTGCCTCCCGCAGCTCCAGAGCTACGGAGACCCACTCGACGATTTCCAAAGAATCGATACGCTCGCCTTGGCCAGAGAGCAGGCCAGAGATTTGCCACTCGTTTGAGTGACTGACAAAATGAATGCCCCTGCCCCGCTCCCTCCGCCGAGGCTCGTGAGTCGCCCGGGTCTCCACCAGCTACTGGTGTCCCGAATCCCCGCCTGCTTGGCAGCTCGCCCGACTGTGTGCGCGACTTTGGGGGCATTGCTGACGTCAATCGGCAGTCGTTGTCGGTCGGCATGCTACATACTCGTACAGGCACTGCCGTATAGCAGCCAGTGGCCACCACCTCGTCTCTATAGGCCAACGAGGCTGTGCTGGGGCCGGAGCAGCCCCGCCGGCGTCTCCGGCAGATTGTAAGTTTCCCATTATTACAAAACGAAATGCAAATATGTACTTTCGAATCAGCGCCAGTCCCCAGCCGGTTGGAATGATGAATTGCTAGCAGAGGGGTCTAAGTGCAGGGCATTCGCCTGAGAAAAGAGAGCGTAGAGCGGAGACCATTGACCAGGCCTCCTCGTAAATTTCATCAATCGATTGGAATCGATTGCCCAATCAGGGGAGCTTGTTCACTTAATGCCTCAATCTTTGATGTATTGTACCAGTGGATATCTTAAGTTGATTTTCCAGGACCTAGGCCAACTTGAAAGAGTCCAATGCTGTGTGGGCGCCTACGACAATTTGTTGCCGTGCCACCATTTTCCTGGAAAATGAAATACAATAAATACATTTCTAGATATGCCCGAGAGTTGAGTACTTTTTGTGTACCTGGAGACTCGCTTCAAATTGTTTACAAGACGCCACAAAATGGGGTCACGATAGTTTTGTTAGAGTTTACAAAAATGCTTGCCTATTATGCTATATGGCTATGGCAGGGATTGCAAGAATAAATGTTTACGAGATTGGGCAGTGTTCATCGATTGGTACTTCCTTTACTAATGTCTTAGCAGAGGAAAAATTAATAAACTATCCAGGCGGAAAGCCATTTTTAACATAAATGGAAATCAAACATAGTTAATGGGCAAAAGAAGTGTTTCGATTTTGATTACTAGACAAAACCAAGTCCAGAAAAGTTTATTTGAAATGTAAAGTTTATTTTGAAATCACTCATAACAACTTTCAGAATTCTTACGATACGATTCATAACGATACGATTTTCATAACGCTAGAAACATAACCCTTTTTTGGCTACTAATTGTATTTTAATGAAAACTAGGTATGCTTTGGATTTCTGCCTCTTTAAACTAAATATTATATTTCAATAAATATGTTTGGCTCGCACAAAAAATCTAAATTGTGTCACTACTTTAATAACTTAAATTTTAGTATAAAAGCCCTCAGAAAGTGGACATCATTTTTCGGGGAACTTGGTCAGCATCCTTGGCCTCAGAGAAGAAATGTCTCGGGGAGCAGCGACAACTTGGAGTACAAAAAAATTGGACCGGAGCACTATGACCATGTGATGGAGCACCTGCGTCGAAACTTCTTCCCCAACGAGCCGATGAACAAAGCCGCCGGCTTGTGCCAGGATGGAAACACCAACGTCAACCTGGAGAAGAAGGCTTTAGAATCCATGCAGGAGCGCCTGAGCCTTATGTCGGTGGAGCCGCACCCAGATTGCTGTAAAATAGCTGGCGTGGCACTAAACTGTATATTAAAGGCTGGTGACACAGCCAAGGCGCTGAATGAGCTACCCCAGAGCTGCGATCCGGAGTACCAGAAGATGTTTACTATGCTTTTCCTTCACAATATCAAAAACGATCTATTCAAGGAATTCCCCGTGGACTCTATCTTTGAGGTGCGCATCCTATCGGTAGACTCAAGCTATCGCGACCGTGGCATTGCCAGGAATCTGATCCAGAAATCGGAGGCCGTGGCCAGAAGGAAAGGTTTCTTACTGATGAAGGCCGATTCGACAGGTATCTTTTCCCAAAAGGTATTTCGATCCCTTGGCTTCTCAGTTTTCTCAGAGGAACCGTACGACCAATACACGGATGACGATGGCCGGATAATCCTGCCCGTGGAGGCGCCGCACACTACGCTACAGCTGGTTTACAAGATACTCTGTAAGGAAACCGAGGACGAGCAGAAGCTGAGCAAAAAGTAAGGGGAGTAAGTAGGGAGTGTAATAGGGAAAATAATAGTTTTTAGTATTTTCTAAAAAAAAAATAAATAATAATCAAGAAAATGCAACTGCAAATGCTTTTTTGGTCAACTGAAAGTGTAAAATGTAATACTTTTTAATATTTATTTTCCGATGTCAGGACAAATGTGCACTTTAAATTTTGCATTCTATTTCTCATTTTAGAGACTAGACTTCTCCAACTTTGTGGGAAGCATTACTCACTATCTGTTGAAAAAGATTTCCTAAGTAGTATACTTGTATAACATATTATACAACAATTCAATAAAAATTAACGACTTGAAAGAAAATTTCCGCTGCGCCCACAAACAAGAGCAAAAACAACAAAATCCAAAATAAACAAAATGAAATAAAATTAAATATATGTGTCTGTATGCATATATATATAATATGAATGTACACACGAAACAAAAACAACAAAAAACGAAATGAAAGCGAAATAAATAAATAATAAGAGAATTTTTTATAGATTCTACGTCTGCAAGAGCGAGTGATTTTTTTGATAGAACGGCCAAAAGATGCGAATATTGTATATTTTTGTTGTATTTATAAAACGCGTTTAAATTTGCTTGATTTGCTCTCACCATCCTTTGGCCACGGATTATATTTTTAGCAAAAGTAGGCGTGTATTCGTCCCTCCCCGCCCTCTGGCCCGCTCCCTGCGAATATTGATATATGGCGGCACTCTAGAAGACCGTCAGCCAGGGGCAGCTGCTCTTGGAGAATTGCGCACATGACCTGCACGAGCGGCAGGTGGCAGGTGGCAGGTGGAAGGTGCAAAGTGGCAAGTGGCAAGCGAGGGGGCTTCAAATTGTTTTGCGAGAACCAAGGATGAAGGATCAAGGTCGACACTTGAAGGCACCTTCGCTCTGAGTGCCGGTCGACAGGCTCGCATGTGGGTGATAATGAGAGAGAAAGGCGTCCAGCACATCCTGGGTGCTCTCGGCAAGTGGCAGAAGTCTCCGCCGCCCACGTCAACGGTTCCATAATTTATTTTAATAGTTCCGCCTTTACGATTTATTTAATTTGCTCGCTTTTATTTCTTACTATATTTTGTAAGTATACTTTTCTGTCTTTTTCTTTTTTGTGTGGAAAACACGTCTATATAAATAGCCAACAAATTTGTAATTACGCGCTAAGGAAAATGAATGAAAATCGGAAATAAAGAACACGGAGAATATTAAGTAAAAAATTCATGTAGCTGACAATTTTCAAGGTAAGGTCAAGGCAAGTGCCGACGTAAAAGCATTTATCATTCCCACCGCGTTGATAAAAATATTGTAAGTATTTTGAAAAATGAATAATGTCCAATTGGGCGCAGACCCTATAAATAATATCTGAATAGTTCAGCCCGGCCGAAGGTAAGGCAATATACATACATAGATGGAGCCGCTGCCTGTTCACATAAATTAAGTGGGCCATTCGCTGGGGGTCAGTTCGTTTCGCGGGATTTGTGAAAATAAATAAGATCGGAAATAATTTTGCAGAACAGACCGGGGGTTCAATTGCTGTTTAATATCTCTCATGTGGTCTGTCTGGCGTCCCAAAACAGTCGTAAATAATTTAAGTAATGCTAATAATAATATTTTCACGGTTAGCTAAACGAAGAAAGGAATAAAAAAGGAAAGAGCGCTAGAAACAAGCTAAGGTACTTATTATTATAATTAATTAAATACTGGTGGCTATTAAAATGAGCTTTTCCCCATCATCAGTCACACTTATTATGGTCAAAAGAATCAAAGTGTCATTCCGCTTTTAAAACACTTTTCGTTCAATAATAAAACTCATCGCAACGCAGCAAAGCAAAAAAGTGGAAAACAATATTTTGTAGACTCTCGAAACAAAAACATCTCGAGAGATATCTCAATGGCAATATCATCATCACGTGTATCTAGTATAAACAAAAGCACAGCGTCTAGACTAAGTGCGAAGCCAAAACTGGTTAAAAGCGACTTTTTTAAAAGTGCTCTCAGAACCACTGACCGATGGATTGCCTTAAATATTTCGCTCTCCTGTTAATATCAGGATAAATCAGTTGATGATCCAATCGCTTTCCTAAAAGTGATACATTAATTAACAAAATAATACGTATGTTCAATCAAAATGTTGGACCACATATTTTATCACACTCGTGAACACACATAGTCCAATCTGCGTAAAATATTTTCATTTATATAATAAACATTTATTGGCTCGACCGTATAGACGATTCATGTGATGGTTTGAGAGGCTAAAACGTAGCAAAAATTAATAATTTATTAAATACTACATATATACATATATCCATACGTATACGAATTAAAATAAAAATGCTTTCTTCGGCAACAGACAGGAGCTGAGAGCAATAAGCGTTCACAACGTCGCCCACGCATTTCGCTTGGCTTTCTCCTCTCGAAAATATTCTTAACTTACTCTCTGCTTTTGTGTCTTTTTTAAAAAGTAATCGCCAGATATTGGATTTTATTTTGAAGTATTACAAGGGTATATTTCGTAGCAGCAAATGTACTTTTATTCACCCTTTAAAATCATTACATCTTTATATGCCAAATGTATCTCGGATCTGCAAAACCCAAAAGCCGCTAAAATGTGGCTACGTCTCCAACTCTCTTGTTCTTGCCTGGACACATAAAACGAGTGTCTCCGCTGCAAAAGAGATGCAACCAGTGCTTATCATACTTAGCCATCAGAATGATGGTTAGTGTGCTGTTCTGAGGACCTTCGCTTCGTTGAGCATAAAACCGTAGTTTCGGCATACAAGTTTTTTGCTTCGGTACCCAAGTTGTAACCCATTATTGGGCACAAAAATTTTTACACAAAAATAATAAGAATAATATTGATGAAAATGTATAATGAAGGCAACGATTTCTGTGATGAGATATTAATTAAGACGACTTTTACTCTTACCTACATTACGACCTCACACAATTTTTAAGTACATCATTTAATTGCGTGTCAATGGCAAGAAGCGCGTCACGAAACGCACGGAGCACAGAGCGTAGGAGACCGAACAGTTGGCCGAAACCTGTGCAGTCCCCGCACAGACACAGATGGATGGATCTTTGGCGGAGATACTTATATATTTTATCTTCTGGTTAGCCATAATATTTCTCTGGCTGACAGGCGACGGCACGACCTTGTTCTGCACGTAGAAAGCGAAAGAGAAATCTACCGAGCCACTGGGACCATTCTTCTTACAAAATTAGATAGTGCAAATGTCATGAAAGTCAACTATCTAAATAAAATGTAATATGTGGAAGATTAAGTAATATTTATTTGCTGCCGTTTATCTGTTTTCGTCATATTAAAATTAATTTAAGACTGTTTTTTATTGTTTTCCTAGAAATATTCATATTTATCAATATGTTTGATATTTATGTAGCGAGCTAATATAAGATGAATGCTTATTTAAGGATAATAAATATTTTGTGTGATATATATTTCCATATTATCATTCATAACCCATTGCAGTTGGCACAAAGAATATTAATTATAATTATTTAAGCAGTCTCGTGTGCAATTATCTGTCCCGAGGGGTTCATTGCACCTTCCCATAAATCTAACCAACACTATCAAGACCATTGGCCATAACTCACGAGAAAATAATTGCATAAAATGCCTCGCTGAAAGCCGCACAATCGAAATCCACTTGGTGGGGCAGATCAAGAGGAATGCAGGGAAGAAGCAATGAGAATGGGAGAGCAGAAGGAGGAGGAGGAGGAGCAGAAGGTGCCCATTAGCCGGGCGATGGTGAGAAGACACATCTTGAGGGCGCGCCAGGAGCTGTTGTCTGGTCCAAAATAGCCCAGCACATTACACCAAAGAAGACATCGCGCATACGACGCGTGTGCCGCTTTGGTAATTAAAAATCCGAAAAACCGTAAACAAAATGTGCGTTGCAAGTGGATATTGTCGGTTTCACTTTATATTATTTCTTTTCATATCCCATTTCTGCCAAGGGAATATTTCTATATTGCTAGATATTTTTAAATATGGCAATAAAATAATTAAACTATGAAAGCATGTTCATTAGCTGATTTCAAGGGATTATTTTCTTTAAACACTTGACTAAATCTGGAAAGTATGAATATATTCTATCGCCTTTCACTTAAAGATTCTTCGCTTTCCCTTGACAGCCGTCAATATTTTCAACACATTTTTGCAATTAAGGCGCATTAAATATGTGTTCGGTTCACACCAGCAACGGCTTCCATTCACATGTTTTATTTTTTGTTTATTTGAGTGATATTGGAAAATCGTTTCGCAATGAGCAATATTTGTTATGCGGCCTGACGTTCACGAGTTCAAATTTCGGCCATTTCCATACGGATTTATTAAATGTATTTCTGGCTTTGGTTGCAAACGAAACGTGTGGCTCGCATATCGGCAATTGGCTTCGCACTTCATTAATGATGCTTCGTTGCCCAACCACACACACTCACTGCAAGAGTAGAGCCACAATACTCATTTAAATAGAAATATATATTATGAAATGCTCATCTTCGTACAGTGTACACAAAGATAAAATAAGTGCTTCTTGGGGAAGCTGCCGCAATATGAAATTTCGCTAATTTAATTTCCGTTTTCGACATGCATCCCGGTGACCATAAATGCTCTACAAGGGAATCAATCAAAGCATTCTCTCCATGCTTGATCGGGCTTCTTGGCATCTCTCCTCCTCACAGGCACATTAATATTATTTATATATTTTTATTTGCCTATCACATGCTGCAGATCGATCGAGCAACTGATTTCTTTTCTGCGTACATCGTGACGTATGAGTGATATTTGCATATACAAATATTTGTATTTGATAGACAAATCTATTTTAAATCGATTTCTGTGAAATATTATTGTGTTGCGTAAGTAGCAATACATTTCATTTGATTTTTATTAAAAGAGATTTTCATTTTCATTTAGTTTTAGGATGTTTCCCTCCCGATGCCAAACAAATTACTACTAATTGGCCCCTGACGAAAGAGATGGAAATTGAAATTGATTGGGGAAATCGGCCTGGCAATAGACCCCCGTCGCGTCCAACTCATCTAGTCTGCCTTGAAGGCATCACTATTTCCACAGACAGTCAGGCAGGCAGTCCCAGCAAACACTAAACAAATAGAGCCACACACAAGCACACGTAGTCAGTCAGCTTACAAAATGGAGCGAAAAGTGGAGCGCAAATGGAGTCTTCCGACCGGGCGCACAGTGAAGGATGACGAACCCCATCTGACGTCTCAGCTAGAGCAGCATCACGAGACAGAGGCTTACAAAATGCAGCGAAAAGTGGAGCGCAAATGGAGTCTTCCGGTCGAGCGCACATTGAAGGATGACGAACCCCATCTGACGCCTCAGCTAAAGCAGCATTACGAGACGGAGGCGGAGATTTTGAGGCTTCTCCTGGACCTGGAGGTCCGATATCGGGACTACTACGACCTGTATCAGTGTGAAATGAAGGCACAGGAGATACTAATCGATCGCATTTGGCTGCTAACCCAGCGTTATTTGATACTGATCAGTGCGGAGCAGGGGTGTCAGTATCCCGAGGTCTATACCAGGTCCACAGAAGAGGCCATTATCAATGAGTACCAGGAGAAGTTGGAAGTGGTGCGAGTCTCGAAGTAAGTCAATACCAATATGTGATCCCCTGCTCTAAAAAAATAAGATACAACCTTAGCAATACAATAAAAACAGCTTTAATGAATGTGAGCGAGCACTGCAAGAAGTTCTATGCTACCTATGACCGACTGGACAAGACCCTGGAGACGCCATTCCTTTTGGGCGACAAACACCACCGATGCATCAAGTACCACAAGATAATGGCCGTCGATATCTTCAACTATTTTTACGCCATGGTGCTGAAGCTGAAGTGCTACATGCACCAGCTGGATCCCATGAGTGTGGAGAGTGTCGAGGAGTATCGCGTAGTGCTCCAAACGGAAGTTCTGATGGAGGAGTTCGAAGAGTATCTGAAGATGCGTTTCGTCTACTGCCGGTGCCTGCAGCCGACGCAAACCTGCCCCATCTTGAAGCTGAAGTGTTCCCACAGAAACCTTGCAAATTTAAAGTATGTCAGTCGAATCTAATCAGGCCAAACCCCGTGTAAATGTATATAGAAGTGATAATAAATAGAAGCCTTGTAACTAACACATAAAAACAAATGTCTTTAATTGTCTCGATTTATTGGCTAATCAACATTAATGTGTGTCCCATTAATATTTACTTGTGGCCAAAATGAGCTGGGCAACGAACTGAAGCCCCAGAAGCCCATTGTTCTCTGTAATTAACTTGACTGTGGAATTACTTATTGCCGAAGTGGACTTCGAAGTCGTTGAAATTAAGGTTCTTTATCTTTAAACTAAATACTTGTGTTTCTGCCAAGTCAAAGTTTCGGATAAACTTAAAATACATAAATCGAAGCCCAACTATATGCCAAATCACACACAGATCATTGTTCTTATCAGACAAGTGCAGCAGCTTCTAAGTGCAGTTTGTTTTGCTCAACTTTTGCCTAAGGTTGAGAAAATTGTATTAGCCAACGGACCAGATGACCTTTACGAAATCATTACTTTGTCGTGCTTAGCATAATGTTGCATAAAAGCTAAGAAGAAAGTGACACTTCTGTTATCTATGGCTTTATTCACCTCTGAACTTTTAGCAAACGCCAGCTGGAAATGTTCGCCTGTTCGCTGGAAATGTTTCGTCGCCGGGCAGCATGTCAAGCGTGTTTAATGCGCCCATATCCAGCCGCAAATGCACAAGTCGCCTCCATCGGATGGCATTCAAAGAGGCAAATCCCAGGTGGCACTTGTGCTTGCAACTGTCGGGTCGGCGGGGGACGCGACACAATGAACCCATTGAGGCAGAAGTGGCAGACTCTGGCCCCGCCGAGATGGCAATCAAAGCGCATTTGTGGCCATGGTGAGCCGAGGCTCGGCCAAGTTGGTAGCCAAGTAGCGGCCGGGCGGACCCTGGAGGACACCGGATGGCCGGGCCCAAGGATAGTCCGGCGGACAAGCAACCTGGCTGATGATGAGCGGCTAAAACACCCACCAGCACTCGTTGATTATTATGTGTAGAGAAAATCAGAGCTTCGTGCGTCATTCGATTATGAGTTTTTAGGGTCTATCCCCAGCCGCTGGCACTGCCCCGTTCAGCCCAGCCCCGCCAGAGTTTATTTATTTTATACATTTTGGATAAACAAAATTCGTAGTATTTTAGTAGGCAGGCCGGCGCGGAGACCATGTTTATGATAATGACGTCGTTGTCATTTGTCGCTCGGTGTACGGTTTTCGTTTCTTCTAATACCCTTGCAAAGGGTACAATTATTTTGGTCAGAAGTTTAATATCTCATAAGAGTCATAGACAAATTCCTATTTTCTCCAAACAAATATGAGTATTTTTAATAATTTTTTGAATGCAGAAGGTCCTTAAAAAGGAACACCAACAGTTGCCTAGCTATTATTATATATAACAGAGTATATAAACTTCGGCTTATCGAATTTAACTTTCTTTCCTTTTTATTTTCAGCGTGGTGTTAAAAGCCGTCCAGGTCTACGGAACAACATGGATGAGGACGTGGTCGTAGACATGGATGTGGGTTGATTGCTCTCTTACGTTCGTGTGTCCTCGTGGATTTATTTTTAGCCAGGATAATTGAAAAGCAAGCAAACGAAAAGCCGCAGGATGGAAAATGAAAATGAACATGAGGGGGCGTTGACTGGGAACTGGCCACATATGTATATCCTACTCAATTGAAAGGAATCTCGGTGCTGTTAGGTGTGAGTGGGAGCTGCCTGAAAAGGATTATTTACATAATTATGGGGATATGGACGTCATGTGGAGAGCTGGCCTGAGCTAACAAAAGATTCTCGGATTGGATGACAAGTAATCAAAGAATGGAAATTGTGCAATTGTTTGAATGGCATTCGAGGATTTCAATTCTTGGGAAGTCAATTCAAGGGGCGGAGCAATGACATAAAACTTAGTTTATAAAGATAATCATATATCGTTACTGAAACTGAACAATAGTCAATCTCAGTCAGTGAATTGAAGAAAATTATTACAATTTGGAGGGGTATTTGTTTGAGATCGAAAATATTTTCTATTTCCTAAAACTGTAAAGTAGGGAAAATATATATTTTAGAATCGCAAAAACGTTAAAGTTTACAATTTTTAAGAAATTTATTTAGAAAATGTTAAATAAATAATAAAAAATTTGATTTTCAAAATTGCAATAAGTTTTAAAACTCTATTTAATAATCAAAGGAATAACAACATACATCATCTTAAAAAATTTTTGTTTCACATTCTAAACCACTTTCAAATCTAATTTCTTTGTATCTTTCACAGTTCACTCACCGATAGTGCCCATTTTTGGCAGTTTGACTTCCGCAATTAGTAATCCAAAGCAATATCCTCTCTTGAACTCTTGAGTGTCTGGTTGGCGATCGAACACCGATGTCCACCGATCTTTAAGCGATTCTTGTTGGCAAACAAAACGTAAACAAAGCTGCGTTCACACTTGGAAAGTCACATTGCAAATGGCGAAATCCGCTAATAATTGACTAGTTTTCGGTAAACAATAGATATATATTTTCTTTATTTTTGTTTTGCAATTTCCAGCGTGCGGTGAAAATTCAAGGTTGCTTCACAATTAGAAATAAGTTGGCAGAACAAGATGAATGGGGGATATTTTCGTTGTTTTGCTTTTTTGGCTTCTATGTTCTCAGTATTCGCGAACCGAGAGATACTAAGTAGTTGCAAGAAATATAAAGGCAACAATGATAATACACAAAACACAAGCAGCGAAAGACGCGACAAAAATTAGCGACAGAAAATACGGCAATTCGCGTCAGGCTTTCCGTTATGAATGTTTTCGTATTTTCCGTACGCTTCTGTTTTATATTTGAATGGACAACCGAAGGCGTTCGTCGGCAACTTCGGCCCAAGCACTTTCCATCGCTCTCTCTCGGTTTTCCATGTTGGAGAAAAGCTTCTTCGGCTGGCAGGGAAAAGCTTTCCTCGTTGTTGCACATTTCTTTCGCAGGCGCCACTGAATCCATTCTCCGCGAGTTCAACGCATCCCGGCGAAAGTTCCTTAGCATTGCCCAGGAGCGGAGTTGAGGGAAAGAAAGTCGAAAAATGTAGGCTTTGGGTTAAGTAAGTTGGTTAATAATATATAATAAATAATATATAATAAATAATATAAAATAAATAATATATAATAAATAATATGCTCGGAAGAAAGATCAATGTAATTTAAAAGAGCCATGGAATTCTCAGATATATTTGTGGTACTACAAAAGAAGTACCTAAGGCTCTACTTCAGCAGTAAAAAAAAATAATTTGTAATTTCATAAAAGTAATATTTTACCATTACATTATTTTAAAATACAAATATAATGTATGCTACATTTGAGTAATTTGCTAATTTAATTTAAAATAATATGGTATCATTTTTGAATTAACAATTACCTACGATTTTAAGTAGTCGCATTGGAAAATTTTAAGGTAATTTTTTAAAACATTTAACCCTAATTAAGCCATGCAAGAAGCATCATCTAATCATAATTTAATTATTATAAAATTACATATACATCTATAAAAGTAAACACCAAATAAATAAGAATATTATTATCCTTTTTCTGAAAAATTTCCAACAATTTTAGTTCTTTACAACTACATATGTCCTGGCTCAAGCCTATCACTTTCGACTTGTCAAACTTCCTGACCCAAATCTAGTGAAACTCGTAACCAGCTCCGCCTCGAAAGTAAATAAACTTAATCTGGCGCATTACCTCAAATTACCAGGCCATAAGCCCTTCCCGATAGTCCCCGTTCCTCGGCCGAAATTAATTACCGCCCCAGATACGTGAACAACTGTCTTGAAGCAAGTACGCCAGCCAGCCACGTGAGACCAAAACCAAGCAATTTTTAATGCAATGTAAATAAAATAGACAAAGGGGAGGCGGTCTCTCAACTTGGTTGGCACGCAAGGACACCAGCCGAGTCGGAGTGCGGAATCCGGAGTTCGGAATCCGGATCCGGAATCCTCCGGCTCCTGGCAAAGGTGTTGCCGTGTGCCGGGCGTCCCACAAGCCCAACAACTTTGCCGCAACTCCGGTAAAAACTCGTGCAAAAACCGCTACGAATCAAGTTTTGCGGCTAAATTGTCCTTGAACCAAATACTAATACTGGGAGGGGGAGGAAGATCAGGACCAAGCACATGGCACTGACGTAAGACCCCCATACGTAACCCTAACATAACCCAGTAATCGCTCAGCCCCGCTCCGCCCATGGTGGCAGTTAACTTGATTATTTTACAAATAATTGAAAAGTTCCCTTTATCCATTTCCTCGCCATTGCGAAAATTGCACAAATTGCGCAGACAAGACCGCCGTGGCAGTCAGCAGTACATCCATCAACAGGATTCCGCGCCGCCCACTTTTCCGGGCCCTGATTTGCTTACGTTGGCGTCGCAGGCAACGCTTTTCCCAGTGACGACAACGCCAGCGATGACACCAACACCAAATAACGAGAGCAACAGCGATGACGACAACTCCCACCGCGACATGGGAACATGGCGGAAACAAACAGGAGTCGTGCCAGAACATCATTGTCAGCGAAGGGGGCTGGGTGGTCCTCAGCTTGGAGCGGGGCTTAGAGACGTAGGAACATGACAGGTGGTGCTTGCACATGCAGTACGCTATGTTAGGTCACTATGCCAATTCAGGCTATTCAATTTCATATGATTTTTAGATTAAATATGATTTTAGATACTTGTGAACAAAATATTAAATAAATTAAATAAATGTACATATAAGGGTATTATAAAGATTATTTCGTTAATTATGTGTTAATATTTCTTATGATATCATTTGATACCCTGTCTAAAATACTTACGAACAATAAAGCCATTTTTCTACTAATATATCAACAATTTTTTCATATTGAAACTTCATAACTAATATAAACAATGACATACTCAACTATAGAATGCTCTATTAGGCTAAGCGAAGATAATACATTTGGGAAAATGTGTATATTATCACAAAAACACGTTTACTTTCTTGATAACCATCAACTTACTTGTGCTTTGGCATTCATTCGCCAATTTCCGATAATTAATTTCTCTATATCACACCCCCGATAATATTCAGCCCATCGAAGTCTCACCGTTTTGAAGGTCATTTTTATGTCACCCAACATCGCCAGGTAACCGACATAAACATCCATTTTCGGGCGACCTAACCCAACGTGAAAAGTGCTAAAACTATGCTCTAAAACTACAGCACGAATGAGAATTTATTTATTAGGAGTGTTCTGTCTTTCTCCTGTAAATGATTAGGAGAGTAAGATAATTTCTATCACTTAATTGAAAAGATGAAAAGTGCAGAAATATATAAAAAATAAAGGTTAAAATATTGTATGTATTTACTTAAGATTCTTAAAAAATGAAATTAACCTGGTTTCAGGATTCGTTTGTTCACCAATCAAATAGTAAGTTAATGGAAAATATTTTGAATGTTAACTGTCTTGAATTCTTAAGATATTAAAACGATTGTATATCGTAATGATCAATATGCTATCAAAGCTTAAGTCAAAGCTTAAGTATAAATATGATGCTTAAAACTCGTAGCAATGAAATAAAATAAAAGCAGTAAGAAATTAAATTCCGCTAAAGTAATATCCGGAACGCTCGCCACATGTATGAGGAGCTTCGGGTGCATGGCTAAAAGCAAAGGCTAAACCAAGGAGCAAGTTGAGCATGAAGCTATTAATAGAGCCGTTGCCGAAGTGAACTTGTGAACTTATTTCTGGCTCAATGGTTGCCAGGCAGCTCCGCGAATTAACAACCCATTCACCCAGTGGCCCAGTCAGAGCGGGCCCCGCAATTCGTATCCATGTTCAGTAGGCTGGCGAGGCTTGGAGCGAGCGCTTCCGCCATGCAGACGCGACCCAGCAGTGAGCCGCACCGCGGCAAGGATCAGGCAAGGGAGGAGCAGACCCCGAAGTGCGCCAGTGCCACGCTGGCCAAGAAGCCTGCCACGCCGCCCACTGCACCGCCGCCTACGCCCACTCCAACAAACCGAGGAGTGGCTCCTCTTACAGTTCCTGTAATCCAGCTCACGCCCGCACAGAGTGATTCGCCAGTGAAGAGAGAACTGCTACCCGCCGCCCCCAAGGAGATACCTTCCCTGGCCGACAGCAATAGCAATAAGGAGAACCTTCCTGGGAAGACTCTGTCGCAGGGAAAGACCACTCCCCTGGGAGCCCCCACCAATTACGTGGCCAGACGCACCTGGATAACCACCGAGCGTATGAATGAGCTGCGCCGAAAAGCCCAGGAAGCGGCCAAGCAGAACAAGATCTTTACCATTCGCGGCTGCTTCAACTCGGTGAGGAACGCCCTGCTGACGCGGGGATGGGTGGAGAAGCTGGACGTGCATCGCAAGGTAATGCCGGCGGGGCAGATGACCTACGAGGACCTCACCCAGCGTTTACCAAAGCGGAAGGCGGGAGAGACCCGTCGGCAATATGTGCTCAAGTGTGAGCGGAACATCATGTCGCGTTTCCTGGAACACATGCCCGTGGATTTTCTGTGGACAAATCGGAAGGAGAAGTGCGATTACATCGACCAGGCCAAGAATCCCGGCATGACAATCAACAAATTCCACAGAGCGCCGTTTACCTCGAAGGAGGGTTTGTGCAGCCAACTGCGGGACTTTCACTGGTTCTTCGAGGAGGGCACCGCCGAGATGTACTTCCCGCGCTGCTACAACGTCTGGAGTCCCGAGGAGCTCGGGGAGTTCATCGACAACTTCAAGCTTACCGCCTGCGTGGCCTACCTGCGGGCGATGCTCTGCAAGTACCACAAGCAGGGCTCAGAGGCCGTCTTCTCGTGCGCTGGAAAGATTCCCTATTCCTCGATAGACTTTGCCTACAAGCGCCTTGTGGAATATCTCGACAGCTGTCAGCACAACGACATTGACTTTGAGGATCCGCCCAAGATATGGGAGCACGACTGGGATGCGTTTCTCTTTCAGCACCAGCAGCTGGTCAATGAGGATGGGCGCATCCAGCACGATGGCCAGCGATTGGATCCCATGGTCAAGAGTTGCCTGGCTTTAATAGACAAGATGAAAGTCCACTGGCCGCAGTACAGCCTCGACGGCTACCAGAATCTGTGGATTGTTAAGCCAGCAAACAAGTGTCGAGGCCGGGGCATCCTCCTGATGGACAACCTAAAGAAAATTCTGGGAGTTGTGAACCCTTCGATAGCCTCAAAGAGTCGTTATGTGGTGCAAAAATATATAGGTGAGCGAAATGCTAATTCTATTTAATTCAAATAATAACTAAAGAATATATAGAAGTTTTGAAAGCTTAAGGATATGAAATTTAGAGAGCATCGTAGGAGATATTTTGTGGAATTTTAATCCCGTAGGGGTTTTTCCTTTTTTCGAGTAGAAAAAAGTAATGTAATATCTTTTTTTAAATACAAAACCTCTTTTGCCAAATGTATCCCACATTTACATACGTTTTCCAATCGATACCGGATAAAGCATCTTAAGTGCAGACCCAGCACACATTTCGAGTCCCGCTGCTAGTAGGCGATATAAACAAACACACGGAAACTAGGTCGTAAATCAGGCCGGTGCCAAAGTTGTTGTTCGAGTTACTGGGCTCCCGTTTTTGGGCGCTTTGGGAGCTCGAGTCGAAACAACGTCAGTGGCTGAATGAGGCTCCTCGCACACACGCACACACTCGTTTATACGGACAAAGTTGGCTGTTGCGATTCCTTGCCAACATAAAATGCATAAATATTTGGCCTAAAAACGCAATCATTGCCTTTGGGCTGGTGTTGCCAATGTTATTGCGCTTGTTGTCGTGCTTCTTGGCAGGCAACAATCATAATTTTATTTACTGTATGTCTGTCTGTCGGCCCCAAGAAGCTCAACAGGTTTGCCAGAGCAATTGATTTTTAATCCCAACTGAAATGGCACTCGAAGGTAGACGGAGATAGACTGAAATCACAATAAAACTGTAATATTGCACAGGGAAGTCAATATCAAAGGGAATTATCCTTGCACAGTTGGAAGTAGATTTACCTTTGAATTTTTATTAAATTTTCAGTAATGAATTATTTGAAAATATAAACCTTATTTAGATAAATCCATTTAAATATTAATACATCGCCACAACCCTCGTATGTACTTGCAGAACGACCGTTGATCCTGTTCCAAACCAAGTTCGACATTCGTCAGTGGTTCCTGATAACCAACACCCAGGTGATTTTATTTACAGCTTCTCTATGTTCGTTTTCCATATATGTATTTCTAACTCCCCCTTTGTCTCCTACCAAGCCCCTGGTGGTGTGGTTTTACAGGGAGAGCTACCTGCGCTTCAGCTCCCAGGAGTACAGCCTGAGCAACCACCATGAGTCGGTGCACCTGACCAACTATGCGATCCAAAAGAAGTACACCAACGGGAAGCGGGACAAGCGCCTGCCCAGCGAGAACATGTGGGACTGTTACTCCTTCCAGGCGTATCTCCGTCAGATCGGGAAGTACAACATGTGGCTGGAGCGCATCTTCCCCGGGATGCGAAAAGCCATCGTCGGCTGCATGCTGGCCTCCCAGGAGAACATGGACCGGCGGCCCAACACCTTCGAGCTCTTTGGCGCGGACTTCATGATCTGCGAGAACTTTTATCCCTGGCTCATCGAGATCAACTCCAGTCCGGATCTTGGTGCCACCACAAGTGTAACAGCCAGGATGTGCCCACAATGCCTGGAAGATGTGGTAAAGGGTGAGTCACACAGTAGATACCTATAACTACTGACTTAATCATTTTTTTGCGTCTCCTTACAGTTGTCATCGATCGCCGCACCGATCCCAAGGCAGACATGGGAAACTTTGACCTAGCTTACCGCCAGGTGGTCCCGCCTACGCCCGCTTACATGGGCCTCAACCTGTTCGTCAAGGGCAAGCAGGTGCTGCAAAAGGTGAGCCATGGCGGTCACAACCACTACTACTACCAGCAGCAGCGCAAGGAGCGCTCGCTGGCCACCAGCAGCGTATACCGCCAGCGATCGGCCATCCTGCATCCAGCGTCAAGCATCTCACGTATCCACCGTGCCATGCCCACCTTCAATGCCACCGAGTACATGGAAAAATACATGGTGGAGCCGTTGAGCAGCAGTCGGAGCAGCTTGAGCCTCAGTCTCGGCAGCCAGCAGCCGCAGAAGTCGCCATCGGTGGCTCCCGCTCCACAATCAGCTTCCGCGTGTCCTTACCTGCTGAAGCAGGCGGGCCGCTCCATCACCCAACTGCTGAATAGTGCCTCGCAGAAGCGCAACACGGCGGGATCTGTGCCGGGTGAACCGCTGCCAAACACGGCACTGCCGCCAAAACGCCAACGCAGCTGCGGACCCCGGCTGAGTTCTTCAAATCCCGTGGAAAGCACCGAAAAGAAGTTCAAGATTCTAATCAAGAACTACACGGCCGGTGGCAGTGATTCTATACATGAAGCACGGACGGAAGGCGCTGCACCTGCAACGGCACCTGTGATGAGCGAGCGAAAGTGGCGCAGTTTGCGCAATATTACAGCCACGACGGGTGGCAGCACTTCCACCACCTCAACCCGTTCCAAAGGTCTGCCCTTGGCTGCCCCGGGTCTGCCGCAGCGCCGCTTCATCCGCACCAAATCCGAGATCGAGAGCACGGCCAGTCTGCATGCCATTGGCAGGACCTTTGGCCGCAAGTCCAACGGTCCCCGGCTTCCCATCAGCATTTCAGTACAGGCCCTACACCGAGGGGAGCCCATTGTGTCTGCAGGCCACCAGCGAGCTGCAGCTCTCCCAGGCGCAAATGATGAGCCCGAGGACCGCGCTGGCCAACAAGCTGCACAACTCGACGCTGACGGTTCCGGCGCCGCTACTGCCAGTAGGCTAGGACACTCACCAACACTGCCTGGGTACCGAATTCAAAAATGCGTTTACTGTGAAACATTGGATAAATGGAAACGGATTCGAATTCGGGTTACCCCTGAAAGTTGTCTGCATTATAAAAAAAAAGCTACTGTTAACTAACAACTTTTAAGCCCGAATGCGCTTAATATAGATTCGTTGCCGGATCTCAACGTTATTTGTTATATCCTTGTTACATTTTCAATTGCTATTTCCCCCTCTGGTGTACTTTGGGGAAAGAGTCAATAATCTACCAACATTGTTTTCAAATTCAAACCTTAAAAACATTAAAAGAGAAAGAAATCTAAATAATTCTCAGGCACTTTTATTCTCAAGCCTTCATCAAAATGTATTAATCTATTTTTGTTTCAAGTTTTCAATGTTTCTCCATAAACTTTAATTGATTTAGACGCTAATTCAGATCTGCATATCCACTTCAAGCTGGAGCCGTGTCGATTTTTTTTTTAAATATTTTCAGAGGATTTTGATAATTTGATTATGCATCTAATGATTGGCCTCACTGCGATCGAGAAAATACTATTATTATTTATTATTTATTATATTTACAATTATTATTATACGTATTGATATATTACCCTTTTTATACGATTTTTTTAGCAGCCAGCTTGAAGGGAAGGACTTCACATTTCTATGAATTTGTATTTTTCTTCTGGTCACATACTTTTGTTATGGTTGATTCTGAGCATATTTTCTAGGTGTTAGCCGAAACGATGATCCAGTTGCCTTTTTTAACTACTTAAAACTCACCCAAAATGGTTCGGGAGGCTTCACTTGGGGGCAGTGTATTGGAGTGCGAGATTCTCACGAGTCGTTGAATTCAGCATGGTTTTTGGTAGGACGTTCTGCGTGGAGACTTGGGCTGAGGTGGAGGTCGAGCCCAAACTTACCACCTCCACAGCTGGTGCTTTCTTTAAAGAGCCAGACTAAGTCAGATATAATATTCCTGTTCCAATTATTATTTAAGTTAAGTTAAATTACCTTCTTCTTGGGAACCTTTGCAGTGACTGTCTTTAGAATTCTGGCCTGAGCCTCCTTGGTCTTCTCCAGTTTGATGGTCGTGTTGGGTTTGACGTTGTTCAGGATCTTGCGCAGAAGCCGTGATCGCGGGTTACTCCGCGTCTTGGGCTGGTCGAAGAGGGTCATCTGCTTACCGTTCAGTTCTAGGGGCTTGCCATCGGGACCCTTATTAATGCTGTAGTTGACTTCAAAGACTCGCTCGAAGAGACCGGTGGCGGCAGCGAGATTCTTCGGCAGATCCACCACAACGCGGATACAGTCCTTCAGCACCTGCGGACAGATTCTAGCCGTGATCTCCGTCGAGGGCGAGAGATCCGGCGTCGAGTTGATCTCGATAAGAATGGGATTGTAGTGTTCATCCAGCATGAAGTCGCAACCGTACAGCTCGAAGGCGTTCTGCAACAGCTCCGTCTCGTCCAGACTGGCCATGACCACGGCCACAAGGTTCTGCTTGAACCCGTTGTAGATTTTCGACCACGTTCCCTCAGGAGCCCCCTTGTGCGTTAGATGGGACTTGAACTGCTCCAGCGACCACATGTTGTGTTTGGGCAACCGCGAGTCCCGGTTTGTTTTGTTCTTGTAGCGCTTCTGCACCGAGTTGTTGGTCAGGTGGATGGACTCTCGCAGGTCGTCCATGGTGAACTCCTGCGAGCTGAAGCGCAAGTAGCAGTCGCGATACATCCAGACGTTGACCGTTGTATCCGTGATTGTGAGTAGCATGTACTGCCGGATGTCGAACTTAGTTCGGTACACAAGCAGAGGCCGCTCTGTGAGGAAGGAAATGTTATGGCAAAAATAATAATATTGCTCTTGGAGGTACATAAGTGATGGTATCTGATTGAGGTTTTGGCTTATGCAAAGGATATTTTAGGTTTTCCTTAGAAAATTCTTTTAGCTCACCTATATACTTTTGCACTATGTACTTCTTGTTCTGATTATTGGATGTCCACTGCAGTATGTCGTCCAGGGAACTGCGTATGACGATGCCAATGCCGCGCGACTGATATCCGGGCTTGAGGATCCACAGATTTCGGCTGCCGTCCCAGCGATAGTCCGGCCGCAGCGACTCGATCTGATCGAGGTAGAGCTTGGCCAGGCGTGCGTACTCGGTCATTACCTTCTCGCTCATCTTGAACTTGGCATTTGACTTGAGCACTTCGGTTGACTGCATCATAAACGTCTGATTCTCAACGATCTCGGCGGGCGTAGCCGGCTTTATACGGGCATCGTCCAAGGAGTGATGCTCAGCATACCGTATCATCTTCTTTACCTTCCCGAGGGCGAAGTCCAATGTGGTACTGGACACCGTTCCGCTGTCACATATTAGGTCCGTCGGCAGGTGCTCCTTGACGAATCGCAGCAGCGATCGGGCTTGCGTCTGCTGATAATCTTCGATAAAGGCCATGCGCTCCTCCAGACTGTTGCCGCCCAGGCGGTAGAAGCGCGGATAGCTCATCCCGCAGACGCCGTCCTCGCGGTACCAGCGCTCCTGTTCGGCGCATCCCACGAGTCCGACCTTTGTTGAAAAGTCCAGGAACTGGCTTCGGCGGACTCGGTTCCTGAAGGGTCGCACCTCGGCGCAAAGATCGCGCTGGCCCTTGCTTTGCCAAATGAAAAAAGCCGGGAAGTGGTTTATCATTTTGGAGATGACTACCGCCTCGTAATCGTTCCCTCGCCGGGCGTGCTCCAACAGCGTATCTTCGGACATGTTCTGCAGCTTGGAGAAGCGCGCCGCCGGCAGCTTCTCCAGCCACCCCCTCCGCATCAGCGCCCTTCGAACAGTATGGTAATTTCCGTACACGGTGAAGATGCGTCGGTTGCGGTAAGCGTCGATAACACGCGTCCTATAGACATTCCGCATCTGTCGCTTGTGGGCCTCCGGCGCTAACGGTGAAGTGGGCGCGGTCCGGGGCGTCGAGCTGGTGAAACGAGATCGGGAGAGCATGCTGTTGATGCTGTCGGGACGGAAGCTTAGGGTGTCCAAGGCGCTCGGCGCACCTCCGCCCAGAGGTCCTGTTCCATAGGCATAGTTGGGGGTAAAGCTGCTGCCACCGGGCGAGCTTTTACTGTTGTGGTTGCCGCCCAGCGGCTTTGGCACGGTGCATTGCTTGCATAGCTGCACCAGCTCGGCGTCCAGGTTGTGTATGAGCGACTGTATCTTGGAGACGGGGTTATAGTAGCGATGACGGGTCGCGGTGACTCCACCATTCGGCGTGCTCTGCGTCATGCTGATGGCTGCTGCGGCTCCGGCCACTCCTGCCACTTACGCTCGAAAGCTGTGAATCGATGTCCGTTAGGGTATTCTAACCTTGTCCGTATCCCAGTCCTAGCACGCGCCTGGAAGTATCCCTAAACTTTTGCTGTGGACGTTGGATGGGCTCGTTGCCAAAGCAGCCAATTGTACGCCGCAATTAACGTGGAATTTTGAAGCAGGAGCCGAACAGTATCTATCAGTATCACATGTACTAACGGAAAATCTTTTCTGAAATAAAAATCATTACATCTCATAGACAATAAAATGTCAGTGTAAAAAAAGAGGGAGTAAAACTGACTAAACGAGAGTGAATTTCAATACAAGTGTAAGCGCTTTTAAATCAAATCTAGGCCCTGTCAAACTTTAAAGGCCCTGAAACTTTATATTTGAATTTGAGACAAGGTGGCAAACCAATTAACACTTCCTATAAAATATGACCCCTATAAAATGAGAATTCCCATTAAACATATTTTCTTACAGCAGGAATATTGTCGAAAGTAATTGATTTAAAACAAGAAAGTTACCGAAGTTTATATACTCTTACAGATTGCAATTGAACTATGAAATTAAAATCGAAATTCTAAAATAATAATGAATTTCTAATTTGATGAAAATATGTTGAGAAACAGCGAAGTTATGATTTTTTATATTACTTCCCTAGTTGTTCCTATGGCAGCTATAGGATATAGTCGTCCGATTGTCATAAAACTTAAAAAAAAATTCTGGGATAATATTAAGTGACAAAATCTCAAGTTTAATGAAAATTTGTTGAGAAACAGCGAAGTTATATTTTTTTTTCGAAAATTTGGCCGATTGTTCCTATTGTTCACGATTGTTCCTATGGCAGCTATAAGATATAGTCGTCCGATTTTCATGAAATTTAATTCGAAATTCTAGAATAATAATAGGTGACCAAATATCAATTTTGGTGAAAATATTTTGAAAACTGACAAAGTTATATATACTTTTTTTTAAATTTTTTTGATCGTTCCAATGGCAGCTATATGATATAGTCGTCCTATCCGGCCCGTTCCGACTTATGTAGGAGTAAGAGCATATAGAAGACTACCTGCAAAGTTTTAGTCAGATAGCTTCAAAACTGAAGGACTAGTTTGCGTATAACCAGACAGACGGACAGAAGGACAGATGGAAATGGCTAGACTCCGCTGTTGATGCTGATCATGAATATATATACTTTATAGGGTCGGAGATGTCTCCTTCACTGCGTTGCAAACTTCTGACTGAAACATATTATGGCATATCGACCCAGTAAACACTTCATTTATGATATAATATAAATACCGCGAAATTGGGAAAACTGAACATAAAGAGTTACGCACCGATTTATTTTTACTAGCATTTTTAGTCCATAGAAAATACCCAAACTCAAAAAAATATGAAAAATTAATTTATAATATTTTTTTAATAAAGTTTTATTTGTAGTTATATTTTCTCCATTTGTTTTTTGTGGTTGCTGATTTCATCTTTTCAAATATATATGGTACATATAAAAAAAACCCCAAAACGGAATTTTTACCTAAGTTTCTTGTATTGTATTCCATTTTCATGAATCCTTTTCATCTCACAATATTGTATAAATATATTTACATATGTAATGGTATTAAACTTTATATTTATGTTATGCAGTTAGTTTACTTTAGTTACGTTTGCTCTTCAGCGCTTTTCTCTGCGGAATTTTCAACAAAAGTCAACAATTAAATCAATCTCCTGCTCGAATTAACTTAGATATTCTCCATTAGTGTTTAGTAAATTTAGGTTACACATCATAAATATTTGCTTTACTCCTGGATGTACTTAGATAATGCTACAGTTACATACATAAATAAGTTTGCTGTTTAGAGTTTTAATAAGTTTGTTTACGCATTTTGTAATTTTTGTTTTTTTTTTTTAATTTCGCTAATACAGTTGAAATAATTTCATTAAGTATTTCTTGTTAGTATTGTTATAATATATATTTTAGTAGTATAAATTAATTTAAGTATATTATTTATATTTACTCATCTTGTAATGTTTCCCTTTTTGTTTGTTTTTGTAGTTCAACTTGGAGACAAGCGTTAGTTGCGATTTTGGTTTATGTTCAAATAATCAAAAACTTAAACTAAGACCCCGAACACCAAGCACTAATAGGTGCGTCGAGTGTGGGCTTGATTATATGTTGTTATGTGGCAGTTTGTGTGCTTCAACATAAATAAGGACGTTTAAGTACATGCAAAATGTGAAGGGATCTCAACAGAAGAGACAGATTTCTTTTCTAAATTTATTTATGTAACAACTTAGAAAAATTTGAAATAGGGTTTCGGATTTCTATGTTTTAAAAAACAATGGATATGCTTTTGGGTTTTGTGAATAGTTCATTAGAAATATTAGAAGGTCTTATTCGGAACTCCCTCGGGCCAATGAACAACGAAATTCTTTTATTAAGGGCTAAAGCAAAGGTTTAGGTTTATGATTCGCCTTTAAAGCTTTTTCGATTACTGAACGATCCATCTCGTATATATAAGTTACATACTTATATATAGTTATAATATAATAGTTATAATAGTTAATTTCAATGGGCGCTTGCGACTGCTACAACTTGACTTCCCTTCCCCTAACTTCGTTTCTAATACTTCCTTGTTAGTTACACGTATCCTTGATAATTTGTTATAATTAGATTTATTATAATATATAAATCCTTTATATATATATATATATATATATATATATGCAGCTGTTACTATATATGTATGCCTGATTGTTGTGCATGTTGTTCAGTTTATAAACTCAATCGGAACGCCGTCTCTGTCTGCTACAAAAAGATCTAAACAGAAACACCATAATGTCATATGTATGTGTAAAGCGTATGTTAGTTTGTAAACATCAAAAATTAAAAAAAAAATACAAAAATAATATTTGATTAAAATAAAAACTGTACAAAATGCCATAAAAATTATATAACAAACAGGTTTGGTCACGAATTTGGTTCGAAGCACGCCGTCGTATCTCTTTCTAAAACAAAATACTGTTAGTCTATTGCAAGCCCAATTACACTATAAAAATACAATAATTAATTATTAATCGAAAACTGATTAGCTTCTAAAACTTGTACACGCCTGCAACTACGTATGTCCTATGAAGAGTACGTGCTATGTCTTGTATACATTGTCTCGTAATGGATTATGTGACTATGCTTGTTTTTATATTTTTTATATATTAAATATGTGGATTAGACGTGCATCATGCTGGGGAGTCTCTTGCGTTGCGTCTTTCTTGTTGGAGTTTTTGTGACTTGGTTGCTGTTAGCACTTCTATCCTTCTCTCTTTAGGAAACGTTGCCCCTGGTCTTTTTAGTTTTATTGTTGTAGGTTGCTCATGTCTGTTCTGTGCTGCTCAGGTTCACTCATCCACCGATGTTGTGGGCGGACTGTAGCTGCATCAGGAGGCGTTACGCTGTTCGTTCTCCGGCCTGCGATCTGTGGCTATCTGCAGGAGATTATTAAACTCGGTGTCGAGTATTTGGCGAGCCTGCAATAAAAATGCATATTAAATGCTTATTTATTCTGAGAAATTATGGCTTATAAGCCATTAGGCTTACCTGAGCATTTTGTGTAGGTATTTGGAGGGCCAGGCCCATGGCATTGGCATCGAAGCCTTCATCCAGGGCCATAAGGCCCCCATGTACTCCTGATTCGAGCAAGTTATTGGCATATTCCTGTGAAAATATAATTAATTTATAAGTTTTAATTACCTTCTCTTCTTAAGGCAGCGTAGAACTCACCTTTAATCCAATGCTGCCCACCCAACGGATGACCCTCTCGTTGCTCCACACAAGTACATCGCATAGACCGTTCTCGCTCATCTTGCGCCTGTGCTCCAGCTCCGTGCGATCGTAGTTAAGCCGTTTGAGCATCGAGATGCCGTATTGCAGACTAGTGCGATGGAAGCTGTCTACCATTTTTAGCTGGCCGCGCAAGTCCTTTTTGGTGAGATGATCCAGCATTCGGGCGTCAACCAGACACTCCATGAAAGTTGTACGATATTGCGGCAGACCCAAGCCAGGCAGCCAATAGTTGCCAATCCACTCGTGATTCATGTCGCCTAAGTGGAAAATATAATTTATTAATAATTTAACAAAGAAAACATCATAGGAGGGATTTGTATTGTAATTTACAGCGAAATTCAACTTATACATCGATATTTTATCATGTGCAGAAAATTTATAGTTCGTTTTTTAAATGTACATTTTTCGTTATTTAAACTTTTTTATTTCAAAGTTTACGATATTTGCTATAGTAAATGGACTTCGAGTTTCAAATCTGAACAAGAACTTAAAGATTCCAAAGAAAAAATCTTACCAAACGCCAACGTGGTTCGCGAAGTTTGTGGCGCAGAGGGAGAGGTCAGGGACACCATTTCCTGAATGGCCAGACGCAGCTTGAGCCTATGCAGGGGATTGCTAATGCCTATTGAATGGTGAGCATGATTAGAAAGAATGCACAGTGAACGTGGCGAACAAATGACACTCACCTATCTCCCGCTGTATTTCCGTATCGCTAAGTGCACTCATGATGGCCCCCGACTTGACATTCGCACGACATGCGGCCACATACCAGGCGGGCATGCCCACCCAAAGCTCCAGCCAAGCGACGATAGTGGGGCCGTTCCACAGTGCGAAGGGTGTACCAGCCTTCATGGCTTCTCCCAACAAATCATTGCGATAGTCGTGCTCCCTGGAAAGAAACGAGAAAATGTCAGCCAATGTTCAGTACACACGCTTAAATTTCTCACTTCTTCTGCCTGCCATAGTCGACGCTGCTTATTTTGGATCCCTGAGAGCTGGCAATGCGGGGCATCATGCCGCCGGTCATGCTCATGGCATCGTAGTTTGAGTCCACCTCGCTCAGCCCGATCGACAGATTGCCAATGGACATCATGCTGGGCGAGCCATCGGGCAGCGTATCTTTCACGCCCTTGACCTTCTCCTTTTTGCTAAAAAACCGTCCCAGCGAGGACTTGATTCCCTTCTTCTTCTGCACAGCGGCAGCCGCAGCGTCTCTAGAAACACCAGATGTCGGCGTCTGCAGCATAGACATGGAGCCCATGGTATTGTAGTGACGCAGCGACTCTTGGCTGCCGTAACGCGAGCTAAGCGGAGACAGCCCGTAGCTGTGGCTGCTCAGCTGCATGTGACCGCCACTGTGGTTCGGCGCCACCGGTGCATTGGGGTTTATGCCAATGGAACGCCTTCGCAGTTCCTCCTGGCTGTGGGCCAACGCCTGGGCAACACGCTCCAGGCGCATGGAGCGCGCCGTTAGGGGCGAGGCAGCTCCTCCAGAACTTGAATCACCGGTGGTGGACATGCCACCGTGGATCTCCTCGCGTGAGGCGTCGCTGGATAGCACTGGCAAGTTGAGCTGTCAAGAAAATATTTAATTTTAAAAACACGTGCAAAGCTATTATTAAACTGCACAAACCGTGTGATATTTCTGCATGAAATCCCTTTGGGGACTGTTGGGTGTACTCCGGCCGCTCATCGGTGGACTCTGTCTGTCCATGGAACGACCACGGGCCAGGAGATTTACGTGCTCGAGGCTTCCCACCCGTGATTCCAGTTCCTCGGCCCGCGCCTCCGTCGACTGCTTCTCCTCTTGGATCAGACGAATCTCATTGTTGATAGCATCCAGCTGTTCCTGTAGCATCATGGCCAAAGTCTGGGCATCTGTATGACCCGAGGGAGACATCATATCCGCCGTGGCCGCGTACAGGGCATCGGAGTCATCGCAGTCGGCCGCACTGGCCACCAGCTCGTAGGCCTGCTGCTGAGCATGCGCAGCCTGTTGCAGCTTCTCCCACTCCTGCTCGGCCATGGAACGTGCCAAGGCATTCTCCTCCGTGAGGCGCTGCTTACTCTGCCGCCGCAGCGAGTGAGTCTCGAAGCTGGCGTGCGAGGCACTGCGAGAGAAGGCGCCGCTAGGATCCACCACACTGCTGGGCGAGAGGCTGCGAGTGAGCGCCTCTGTCTGCTGGATGTTATAGGCGATCTCCTGCTGCAACAGCTGGCGCTTGAAGTTCTCAATTTCCAGCCGAGTCTTCGACAGTTCCTTCATAATCTCGCTCTTCTCATGATGCAGCTCCTCGGCCACCTTGCGCGCCTTCTCCAGCTCCTGGGTGAGAGCGTTCTTCTCGTCCAGGGCGTGCATGCGCTCCTTGAGATGCACCTGCAGCCGCTCATTGGACTCCGAGAGCAGCTTGTCCACCGTAGAGGAAAGGCGGAGATTGTGCTCCTCGTTCATCTTGAGACGCTGGTTCAGTCTTACCACCTCGGCGGTCTTCTCATCCAGGTTCGTTTCCAATCCCCGGATGCGGTCTTCCGCCGAACCGTGTCTTTCTTGAGCCTGAAAATGGTTTGAGCCAGCGAGTTTAATGAGCTTGTTCTCGAGTGTACAATAGTGGCAAATGAGAGAGGTTAGTAGTTCAGGGTTTAGTAATGAAAGCTAAAAGTGAGTGATCCCTCTGTATACATATATAACCGGGCGTCTTAAGAACTTCACTTGGCCCGACTGCAATTTTAGGGATTTATAAGTTCTGTGCAGTCCAGAGTAATAACATTTTAATTAGATATTAAAATAATACAAAATAAAAATATGAAGTTGAGATGATCTTTGCCTTAATTGAAATTGAAACTTTATAGATGTCTAGAACAGATTTAATATGATATATTGACACACTTGTCGCGGTATAAAATAGAGACAAATACTGAATTTTGGCAAATATTCCCTAAAAACTACTTTAAATAATTGAAAATGGGGATTCATTTCGTAAATATTTCCCTAAAATTCATACCAAATAACACCACTGTTAATACATTTATAAAGTAGTTCCTTAAAAATCAATATTGACGAAAAAATATAATTGAATAAATTGGCATTTTAAAATTTATACTCTTTGTAACTAATTATTTACCATATTTCTCATAATTATTAAAAACTACAACAAAATAACAAATTTTAAAAACATCTTTCTAACATTTCCTCAAAAACCAGTATATTTTTTAATTATTGCATTAAAAAAATTAAAAATTTGGGAACAATTAAACTTATAGAGCTTTAATGTTTAATGTAAATTTAATATTTATCAAAAGTAAATAGAAACTGATAATAATCCATTCTACTTTGCCTCGATGTATACAGAGGGATTGGTTTTTGGTCTGATCTTGATTCAGTTTCTTGTGCTTCAGAAAGTTTATAGAGAAAGTAGAGTGCAGTACAGAGAGACAGAGAGGAATAGTATAGTACATAGAGTAGATTAGTTGTAGTTGTTTGTTGTTGTTGGTGGTTCTTGTAGTGGAAAGTTCGCAAAAGAAAATAGCATTACATAAACAGAGTATAGAGTTGTAGGGCAGAGGATAATATTGTTGATACTTGTCATATATGGAACCTGTCCGGCGCGCATATTAGTTCGAGTGCATACCTTGTTTCCTACCTTAGTCAATGCCTCCATGCGCGCTTTTAGCTGCTCCTCCATATCCGGCTGCAGTTTGGCATGCTGGGCGAGCTTCTGCTCGGACAGCTCCAGCTTCTCCTCGATGGCCCCGATCTTCTCCTCGTGCAGCTGCATCGGCATTGGTTTTGTGGCATTTGGTTTGTAGTTGTGGTTTTGTATATTTATATATATATTTTTTGTCGGGCGGGTTGATAGGTACGATTAGTTGTCGGGAGGAAGGTGGTTGCGTATGTAAATGTAATTGATTAGTCACGCTTAAGGGGAGCTTAATGAGCGAGCAGGATTACGCACGATTAAGATTATAGAGAGGGTCGATTTCCTTCTAAATCATTAAGTTATTGTCTTTAAACTAAAAATTTTGGAAGCTGTGAATACTGATAAATATCAAAGGAACTGGAAACTCTTAAAATTTTTATAAATTTGAGAACTTTAAGGGTTTTTAAAGATCGACCCTCTCGGAAATTGTGAATATCTTTCTCGCTGCCTTGACCATAACCCAGTAATCTTTTCATTTAACCCACCTTGAGCTGCGCCTCCTTGTGCCGCAGCTCCTGCTCCAATTTTTCGTTGAGATCATGCAGCGATGTGGACTCTCTCTGGGCATTAACGTAGCGTTTTTCTAATGTGGTAATGCGCTCCTCCTACAGAAGAAAAATTAGAAACGAATATAAATATAAAACCATTTTGATATTCTCACCTGATCCTCCTTTTGTGCCACATTTTCGCGCAGATCTCGCTGGAGCTTTGCACACTGGTCCTGAGCCTTGCAGTGATCTTTTTGCACTCGCGACATACTCTCCTCCAGCTCGCTAATCTTGTTGTTCAGATCAGAGACTCGTCGCTGCCATTGTGAGAGTTCCGAGGTCTTAAAAAGGGGGGCAAAGCATTAACACATGGTCGTCATATGCTGTCTGCTGCTATTACCTGCTTCTCTATGATCGTCTGCAGCTCGTGGGTCTTGGCCGCGTAATCGTTCAGCTCGTTCGTCTCGCCATTGACTCCACCCACACCAGCCATCTGAAAAAAACGGGAAATAAAGAGAATGAGTGACCGATATGCATCAATGATTTTTCAGGGGAGAGTGTACCTTCTCTTTGAGCCCGTTCTCCGCCCCTCCACCACCGGCAGCGGATGTCACACTCCCCGCGCCGGCGCCGCTTCCTGCGCCAGCCGGCACAAGGCCCGCCTTGTACTGCGCCAGCTCCTCCTTGGCAGAGGCCAACTCCTCCTCCATCACGTTGTTCTTCTCTATGGACAGACGAAGGCGCTCGCGTACTTTCTCGTCCAGCGCCTTGTGATGCTCGAACAGGGACTTGAGGGCCTTAAGTACCTCCACTTCGCTGGAGACGCCGCTCTGGGCGGCAGCCTGACGTTTCACAACAGTCATTCGCAGCGAGCGCTCATGTCGGGAGACCAGGCACTCCAAGTGCTCCAGCAGAAGCTATGGGAATGGGATTTAAATAATAATAAAACAAGAAAAATAAAAAGAACATTTAACATCGGTTACATCCGCGTTACGCATCTTATTAACTATTTTTGTTGCCTTAACAAATTCGGATACACTCCTCCTTGGAGCTCTTTATTTGTTCTGCTCTGCTTACCCTTGTATTATTGCGCTCCGCCTTCAATTCGCCGATCTCCTCGTCGCGCTCCAGCAGCGTTTCCCGCGCCTGCGTCAGCTCCTTGGTGAGGGTGGCGAACTCCTAGAAGTTATTGGACAATCAGTAAGCCGAACAGGACTCATTATAAGATCCTGGAATCCTCTTTACCTGCGGCAGGTTGGCGTTGATCTGGCGCTGCAGGCTGTCGCGTTCCTTCTCGACATCTTGCAGCTTGTTCTCCGTCTCGCCCAGCCGCTCCTGCGCCTCCCGCAGGCTGTCCATCAGCTTGTCGCGCTCGTCCAGCATGGAGACCATCAGCTGCTCGAAGTTGGCATCCTCGCCGCTGAACTGCGAGGAGCGCTGCGAGATGCTGTCCTCCGATATTGTGGGCATTACGTCGCACATCATGTTCCACATTATTTAGTTGGGGCCGCCAGACTGCGTAAGAGAGAGCAAGAGGGAGAGAGAGCCATTAGATGCCCACACACACACAGGCATACACACACGCCACTCTACACCACACCGTTCCAATTGGAATGCCCAGCATAGTGGGAGAAACATGTCTAATGGGACTTTTATCATAGGCGCCGCATTGATAACAAGTTTTCTGCACCAACACACTCGTACACATGCACGGCATACACACTCACACGCACGCCCGCACACACACACACACGCGCAGGTTCAGCACTTTTTCTCTTTCGCATAACTGACATATTTTTATGCTCTAGGTGTGTCGCTGGCGCATTTTGCAACAACAAATGGCCGAAAAAGCCGCCATTGACCAGCAGGTGCGACTCCAGGTTACTTTTCGCTGCCTCCAAACGCCTTTTTCACATTTAAATTCAGTTTGGGGGACGGCTTTTATGCGAAAAAGAGCTGTAGAAAAACTCTCCCCACTCCACTAACTGCGGAACGTACCCCGATCGATCGCACGGCGGCAGGGCAGCAGCAGCAACAACAACACTTGCCGCTGGCTGCCTTCGCATATGTCTTCGGCGCTTTTTATTTAAATATGAGTGAATATCAACTCTAAAGAGGTTTTTTTCCCCACTTTAATTGTAAAGAACTTGGAGATGGGCGCGTGAGTTAGAGCTGGAAAAAACATCGGCGATGTATCGATACATCGATGTTTTCCAAAACAACGAAACATCGAGGTTTTCAAACATCGATGTTCGATGTTTCCTCTTAACCCATCACTTCTTGGCACGATCAAATTGTTATAGGTTGCGTTCACCAGAACAACATGATCACTGATCACTGATGGATTTCTATCAATAGTGCGTGTCATCCCTAATTTTTTGCAAGATTTTAGTAAACATGATCACCAAAAAGGGATCGTAAAAATAGTACGCTACTTTTTCGCGATACTGATGGATTATATCGATGGTTGAAGTATCGAAATGAAAAATAGAGAAAAAAGAACGTAGGTAAAGGAAAAATAAATTATTATTAATGAAAGCAGTGGTCAGTCACTATAATTACTTAATTTTAACGAACTGATAATTATTTATATAATTATTATTATGTTTATGTAAGCAAGAATGAAGTGTACCGTTCTGCATTAGAATGAAATAAATTTTACAGCACGCCTTTTCAATTAAATAAGGCACCACATTCAGCAATAAATTATTTTATGAGGTCTCTGGTCAAAAACTATTACTTGGACAATTTTAGGAATATTTTAAAATGTCTCCAGTTGCTTTTTAGTTACGGTTACCTGTTGTTTATTTTAATTATCCTATAAGCAAATTCAAATCAATGTTGGCGGGAAGCAGGAAGATAACGATAGGTTCCAAGCCGATGTTTTTTGAGACGGCGTAATGATCATACGCGTTTACCAGAACTACGTGATCACCGATCCCTGAGGGATCAGTGATCAGTGATCATGTTGTTCTGGTGAACGCAATCATAGATTTCGAAAAAATATTGGTGTTTTTTCTCTCGTTTGGATGAGATTTAATTTTAAATTTTGGGTTAACACATATTTTTAAGCTTAAATTTGAAAATTCTGAAAAAAAAACATATCTCAAATAAATCGTAATTTTTTATAAATGTTCATAATGGAGTAAAAACATTTTTAAAATTACACAAAAAATTTGATGTATCGGTACATCGATTATTTTTCTGAAAAACATCGAAACATCGATGTCGGTAAACATCAATGATTTTCCAGCTCGTGAGTTTCTTGACTTGTCTGGCAACTCGTAGTTATTAGGGATGGCATTGCGAGAAAATACCCCAACCCCAAATGGCAACTTCCCTGATTTTTATATTGAGAAACCCGTTATAGTTTTTTGTTTATTTTTAATATATTTCGTACTTTTTTGTTCTCATATAGCTTACGTGTACAGATAAGAGTGCACGTTTTGGTAGATAGTCAGGTGCTTTGCGATGCTCATGCGCTTAAGAACATATTCATAAGGAAAAAAGCATATTCCACGGACCTTAAGAGGGCCCATTCCATTATTTCGATGAGCATAGAAATGTCCAGCCAGATCTGTCCACTTGCCTGTCTGGAAATAAATTAAAATCAATTAAAACAAATAAAAAGTTAAATTAAAAATTAAAACATAAGATAAAGAATTGATAGATCGAAGTAAAAATCGATAGTGCTGCTGAAACCGGCTTCATCGATAGTATCGATAGTACCATAGATGTCATCTTTTTTTTTAATCGGACATATTTATCAGTTTAAGCAGTAGCATTTTAATCGGACAAATTAATCAGTTTAAGCACCTAGCATAAGGATAACCCGTTGCCATACCACTCACCAAAGCGCCGAAGCCAACGAATAAAATGGGGTAAGACGGCGCCGTTAAAATTCTGCAAAACTATTTCGTTTTCGTTTGGGAAAAATCGACGCCGTAAAAGCTGTAATATCTGCATGTGTTGTTGTTGTCCTGTTGTTGTTGTTGTTGTTGTTGTTGCTGGACTTCTGTGTGTAGCGGGCGGCGTAAATATGTACACACACACCCGCACGGGCACACCTGGAACACTCGCGTGGGCATGCCAATTATGTGGATGCACGAGTGTGTAGGTGGGTGGGTGTGTGTGCGTTTTGCGCTTGAGACGAGGAATAAACGGTAAAATTCAAAAGCAAGGCTGTCGAGAAGGCTTAAGCACATAATGCAATTTAGTCGGCTGTCGCCAGTCGCCAGCGATAACAGGAAGACATCACAGCAAAGCGGATAATGTCGGTGGATAGGTAATAGATAAGCACACACACACACACTCTCACCCACGGCCTGCCTACAGGCTCGCCAGGCGAACCATTTAACTACCGCACCGAAATGGAATTTTTAATTAAGCGTTATTAAACCCAAGACGTTCTATTCCCTTTATGGACCACAGCGAACAACCGATTTTCACCTGCCAGGCGCACGTCTTCCACATCGATCCGAAGACGAAGCGCACCTGGATCACGGCCAGCATGAAGGCTGTCAACGTGAGCTTCTTTTACGACAGCTCGCGAAACCTCTACCGCATCATCAGTGTCGAGGGCACCAAGGCGGTAATCAACTCAACGATCACGCCCAACATGACGTTCACACAGACCTCCCAAAAGTTCGGCCAGTGGAGCGATGTGCGGGCAAACACGGTGTACGGCCTGGGATTCGCCTCTGAGGCGGAGCTGACCAAGGTAAGATGTGAGGCGGTCCGCCGAGGCCACAATCAATTACTTACCATCCTATCTTTTCTTTCCACCTTGCCCGCAGTTCGTAGAGAAATTTCAAGAGGTCAAGGAGGCCACCAGGAATGCAGCGAAGTCGGCCAACGGCTCTAACGCCGTTACGCCTACAACCTCGGCCAATACGTCGCCGATTTCCGGTCGAGCGGTGGGTGCCATGCAGAACGACAACACAGCCATTGATCCGCACACCGTGGAGCCGCCGAACATGAGCAATACCAACACCCAGAACGCCAATCCCGACAGTCCCTCACATAAGCTCCTGAATACCAACGATGGCAAGCCTGACATTAGCTCGGCCACGCCCTCGCCTCAGCCTACTTCTGGAGGAACTGGCGGAGGTGGCGGCGTAACCATCTCCTCGGGCGGTAGCATTGTTGGTATGCACACTGGTCCGGGAGCGGGAGCCACCGCCGAGCAGCAGCTCAAGTACGAGAACGAACGCTTGAAAATGGCCCTGGCGCAGAGGTAAGCATTATATCGTGAGTCGTTGAATCTTGATTTGAAATCCTTGGTTTTTGCAGTTGCGCCAATGCCAAGAAGTGGGAAATCGAACTGGCCACCTTGAAGAATAACAATATACGCCTGACCAGCGCTCTGCAGGTAAGCCAAGTGCGGCAATCTTTGGTTTAAAACATGATTTATTTCACCGTTCTTTCGTAAAGGAATCTACGGCCAATGTGGACGAGTGGAAGCGCCAACTGCACACCTACAAAGAAGAAAACATTCGACTCAAGCGAGACATGGAGCTACTCCGAGTGGGCGGCGGAGGTGCTGGTGCTGCCGCCGGAGCCGGTGGAGTCAACGAAGACGAGTTGCGCCGGGAGGTTGCCACGCTGAAGGCAAGAATAGAACAACTGCAAGCGGAACTGTTGCAAAGTGAACTAGAGCTTAAAACGGCTAACATGAGCCTACGTGAAAAGTGTAATGATCAGACTGTAAGTAAGCTTTTAAATACATATGTCTATACATCATTATTATTATTAAGAAAGCCATGCCGCGTTCCAGACGATTCATTGTATAAAAATTTATTAATCTTCATTTCCAGCTGGCCAAGCTGAGCGAGTTAAACGTGGTATTTGCCAAGCAGCTTTCGGAGCTATATGCAGTGCAGAAGGATATGGAGAATGTCATACATCCAGCCAAGTGCACTTGAGACACAGAGATTGCGGTTAAACGAAAGGTTTCTTTAATATTGGATAGCGTAATGCGATGTGACAATTACCAGCTTCATCTTTCAGGTTTCAGCGCAGGAACAGACTACAATGACAAACACTACAACGACATCGACATCCACAGGAACCACGACTAGTAAACGATATTTAAGCAACTTTCCCATGGCTGAAGCCGAGAGCACCCTCTCCAATGTCACCTCGATCCAGAGCCAGCTGCAATCGTCGCTGTATGAGACCCAGAACACGGCCCAGCTAAAGGCACTGGACAAACACTCGGCCCTGCTTCAGGAACTGCATCAGCGGCAGGCCACTCCCAGGCGTAATTCTGCCGCCGCTGAAGCGGCAGCGGCTGCTGGCTCGGGTGGGGCAAAAACTGCCACCATACTCGTTTCCAAATCAAAAACCAAAACTGGGCTGCCTCTGTTGCTGAAGAATTCCATTAACAATTAGTGAAAATCCATAAGGCCGATGGATGGATAAGACAGACAGCTAGAGAGAGAGAGAAAGAGTCAGCGGCGTTTTTGTAATCTTTATATTGGTAGTTTGTATACAAGGACAGGGTTAGACGAGAGCCCACGCACCACACCACCCCTCAATTCCCCCAGCCCGAACCTTACTCATTTTATTACTCATTTGTGTGTTGTAACTGTAACGTTTCTTGGTAACTTCGAATCGAAATTAGAATAAACCCATGCCCAGTATTTTCGCGGCCATTTAGGAGGTCCTAATCGATTGATTCTCGTGTGCGCACTAAAGTGCAATATTTATCCACAGTATATAAATGTAATGATATTATGTGCTCTATATACACTTTCAGCCGATTGTTAATTAATTTTTAATGAGAGCTTGACAATGAATACTCCCGCAATGAAAATTTCCAAAGAAAAATCCAAGCATTTCTATCGAACAAGCGACACGCAATTTATTTTGTAAATGTGCTCGAACTTTTTATATAGTATTTTTAGAAGGCTAAATCTTAGGCATACAAATTAAATGTTTATTTACTTCTCGACCTGTATTTTCCCCCCATTCGAATATAACTCATGCAGTCCCCATCACAAGCATCCCTTATTGCAGTTATGCACTGATTTACTAGCATATTATACATAATACTTTTAAATACATAATATTATAGTATGCATAACTAACAATGACACTAACAAAACCATATGGAATACCATGGATAAAATAAATTAAATTTTATAAATGGAACGAACAAAGTCCAAGCAAAACACGAGACTAGCAAAGTAAATTATTTAAAGGAGAACAAAAACAAACAAGTCAAGTAATAGAGTAATACCACTTGAAAGAATTATTACAATTAATATATATGCATGTGCAGGATCAACGACCTTATAATAACAAGATGCATAACGAACTTATACTTGCATTTGCAATTGCAAGCTACAAGCCCTCTCGCTGGCACAAATTTGAGAGCGAAAAATCTAAAAGTAAAATAGGTCTAGGTTGCTATGCCTGAGAATGCACGTCTTTGGCTTTTAACAAACTGTCAAGCAAGCCCTAGAAAGCCCTGAGTTATTCATCTTGTTATTATAAGCTCCTTGGTACAATGATATGTATTAAATCAAATTAAAAACGCTACTCGACAGAAGTCAGCAAATAAAACAAAATACAAGATACACAATCTCCTCCCCACACCGACGCCCACTAAACGAACAGTTATGCAGTGGCAATTACAAACGTTTGCGGTTATATTCAAGCCATATTGTTATGCACGCGCTGCATAAATTACCCAGTTGAGAAACAAATAAGAATAACGAAAAGAAATGTTGAACATACAAATTTAGCAGTTAATAAAAAGAAAGCAAACAGACAGAAAATGAAAATATACATAAATAAATATATTAAATAAATTAAAGTCATCTTCGGATACAGTTTTTATCTCTCTTTTTTATTCAACATTTATATTTTTGTTAAAAGTGGATAAAAACGATCTTTTTCGAGTTCATTGTGGAAAATAAGATGAAACTTCAGCCGACGCTTGCGGATTTTGTTTTTCTAAAGTCTTTTAATCCAAACGATTTTGGAAAATGTAAAATTTTGTAATAACTTTTCCGATTTTATTTATAATAATCTATTATTATATTTAAATATTTTCTAGACAAACAACGATTTGTACAACTCGGATTTGGAACTCTCCGTCCAATCGCCGACTTCATTGGGCGCCATAAAGTTGATGAGCTTATTGTGGACCACATAACTAAGCAGAAATAAAAGAAAAACAAAATATATGAGCAACCATGTTATTTATAAATGAACAATGCTTGCTTACCGCAACTTGCGACCCTTGCTGGCCCTGGTGTCCACCTTCTTTTTCATCTTCTGGCGCAGCTTCTGCAGCTCCACAAACTGTTTGGTGATCTCCATCATGTTGGACGAGGTGCTGGCCTTGTACTCGATGAGCTCGCGAAGCTGCTGGTGGTAGAAGTCGGAGTCGTCGTAAATGTGGGTTATTCGCTTTGGGGACTCTTTTTCTAATTGCTCCGCCTGATTGTTCTTCAAAATCTGCGACTTCTCCACGAGTACTTGCCGATGGCCCAAGGCGCTTTCAATTTTCTTGATGATGTCGTAGTCTTCCTGCACCGATTTGCGCTTCACACCCGCTCCGGGTGTTAGTAGTTTGGTGCGATCGTCCCACTTGAGTAGAACTTCGTTGCGATAGCTGGTCATTTGCTGAAAATTATTGTGAAGGCAGCCGCCAAAGCGTTTACCGGGTGGCCCTGCCTCTTCGGAAGGATGCTTCCGCTTTACGGACTTCCGCATCTCGGAGTTCTGTTGATGGAGTGCAGTTTGAAGGGCCAACAGTTGCTGCAGGAGCTTTGATGAGCGTTCCTGCGCCTCGTTTAGCACCGATTGAAGCTCCTCATTCTCCGAACCAAGTTTCTTCAGTGTGTCCGGAGCGGGTAATCGGTTAGCCTTACTGGTGAACTTCTGAGTGTTGATCCTAAGTTCGAGAAGCCGCTCCCAAATACGCAGTTGATTTTGGACGCAGAGTCCCTTTTGGATCTCAGCTTGATGGTTTGTTTTGGACATAATGTCCGAGGGTTTAATGGAATCCTCTTCCAAGTCCTCTTCCTCATCGTCAGTGTCCTCTTCATCGTCGTCGTCATTGCCTTCGTCATCGTCGTCATTGTCCTCATCCTCTTCGCTATCCTCATCGTAGTCATCTTCTGCGAGAGCGAATGCTAAGTTTCGATTCGAGGAATCCTGAGCTATGTCCTCATTTCCATCATCTCCCTCAATACATTTCTGTCCGTCTGTAGCCTTCGCGGCGCTTAACTTTTGATTAAAGGCTTCCAAGTCTACATCTTCGTCGCTCTCCTCGTAGGGTAGCTCCTCTTCGTCGCTTTCCTCCTCCTCATCCAGTTCATTGCGACTGCTGATCTTGCCCTTGTAGCGATCACTTTGCTCTGACAGTAGCTTTACGTTCTGCTTACGAAAATCCGTGCTGCGCGCATCCGGCAGGTCGTACTCATCCTCCTCGAAATCAACCAGGCGCGGCCCAGTGGCCACGTCGAAGTCAGAGTCCTCTTCACTGTCGCTCTCGTTTGGATGAGCAATCAGTTTGCTGACCTTTTCGGCCACCGTTTGGGGCTGTTTCTTTGATTTGCGTAGCATTTCTTCAGGCTTTCATTGGTTTTTACTAATTTCAAAATTAAATTATTTTACCACATGGATAGAGATGGAAGGAAATCGATTGTTTTGCCTGAATATCGATTCGGTTTAAAAGGAACCGATGTATCGAAAATAATTTTCAAGATAAATTTCCATCACCATGATTAACGGGCAAATAAGGGAAAAACCTGTATTTTATTTATTTTGTTTAATTTATATATACACTTTTTCTGAACATCAACTTATATATTTTGTTTACATAATATAAACTAATAATCTTTTGTTTATATAATTTATCTAATTATCTATTGATTTTTTTAGAAAATTTAAAAGCTTTATTTTTTAATGCAATATATTTTCTTTTTCGAAAAGATCAAAATAAAATAGATGGACTGAGAATAAATTTCGGTTCAATATTGAACGCGCACAGCGAAATATTTTGTATAATGCCATTCTTAAAAGGATATTTTGTCAAATATTTAAATTATACCAAAACTGGTAATTATTTAATAAGTATTAGAATTACATCTTACGGCGAAATACGGGACAAAAATATATTTTTGGTACTAAATAGTTAATATTATTTTAACACATTACACATTTTAATTACATTTTAAATTTACATTTAAAATTCAAATAAAAACAAATTAGCCCAATTCTATACATTCTTCCAATTAACATGGCCTTGAGAAAAAATCAAATTTTTAACTACAATTCTACAATATTGCTTCTTATATTCTTAAGTCTTCTCGTTCTTTTAGATTTTATATTTTCTGCCATCTCGTTTAACTTTCTCTAGGTGAAATCAGCAAGGATTTTGATTTGGCAAATCATTAAAATTAGTTACTGCATACTTTTAGGCTTTCTTAGATTTTCACTGCCTTCACTTTTAATTTAAAATCCAAAACTTAAATTTAAAATTAATCTGCGCATTCATAGCTGCAGTTTTCAGTTGTTAAATGAAAACATGCCACACGCCCGCTCATTAGACCTGACCGACTGCCCTGTTATCAGGTAGGCCAGGTGCATCTTGATAAGACAAACTAGACACGCACACACATTCGTAGCATACAAAAGCGCGCTCCTGGACGTGAACTTGAAATCCTTTGTCCTGACCCCTCATTAAATGTAATGGCCCAAGTGCTCGAAATGCGAATCACTGGGGCGGCGCAGGTTAAATTGTCAACCTTGGCCGTGGACTTGCGGCAGATGCCAGTGAACGCTCGTCGGGATCGGAGGTCTTGCAATCCGGAAAAGGATATATACTGCGCAGCGCTAAGAGCACCAAGTCTGAAGCTTCAAACTGAGCCAAGCCAAGGCAGACAGACACGGCGATAAGCCCTATAAGTAACACCAATTTAATTACTTTTTCTGGGTGAGACGCGACTCACGCGGCTGGGATCGCGGCTGATAAGAGATCGCAACATTTGGCGATCGAGCCGACCAGCTTTTGAACTTTGAGTCGCACACACGCATTGATAAACGTGAAATTTATGCGGGCGGGACCTGGGAGCAGAGACACACACTCCCGTAGGCACACACACACACCGCGGCAATTGGGGTCGTCGCTGTTATCGCCCGTGTGTCGCACTTTTTTCGCTCTTCTTCCAGCTGGACTATCAGTTGTTGTCGAGATTTCGATTCCGCGGCATCAGCATCCCATCTCGGCCAGGCGATTCAGTCAGTTCCTGCTCGCCGAACGGTGAGAACCGAGCCGAAAGATCCCTTGGCGTTGAATGAGTTACCGTTTCATCGCGATTTAGCGATAGAGCCGCGCGAGTGTGTGTGAGTGCGTGGGCGGCACTGAGAACGCTGCATATGAGGTGCGTGTCCAGGCGGCAGTGAGAACGCTGTATTTATTGTGCGCCAAAATAAGGAAAATTCACGATTTTATTCAATTATTCAAATTAAAATCTTCTGAATCGGTCGTATTATATGCAAGAACACGGTGTGGCCGCGTGTTTAGAAAAAGCAAAACAAAACGGAAATCACAAAACGAAATACAAACAGAATCGAGAAATCAAGTTGTATATAGAAGAAAAGAAATTTTACGGCACGTACGCGTAGTCTCGTAATCATTGATTACGCCTACAATTAGTATATATACGAGCAAAGCGATTAGCTGTAAGAAAAACTGCAAAATCGTTCTGTAATCTGTAATCTCTGAGCTGCTAAGCACTCTTGTAGGTAAACTCGAGATTCTGCAAAGCTTTAAGAACAACACATTGGCAGCATTTTCGGCATATTATTTCTGGTCCATTTGATTTCTTTTCCATTTTATACACACTTTGTTCAACTATAATTATTTGTTTGTTGCTGTGAGCACCCATTAAAATACCAAGTTCAAAGGGCATCGACGGCGGCGCGTCTAAACAAATAACCCGTTAAACCGTCCATCTCAAGGATTAATGAGAGAACAATGAGTGGGGGCTCTGATGCTGCCATTTAATTGAGTGAATTCTCGCTCGATTGAGCGCAATCGATTAACAGATTAAGATTCCAGCTCGCGAGAGCGTAAGATGCTCTCCATTATAATTATTTTCGTATTAATGCTGGGTGAGACCAGCATAAGTGGAATATTTATTATCAATTGGAAATGAAAATATTCCAATTAGGTGCGAGTGTAATTAGTTCAAGGTCATCGCAAGTATTAGCTCCAAGAAACCGGACAACAAACAAATGAAAATCAAAACAAATCCACAATAAACATGTTCTTGAACCCACCGAACGAGCAACAAAAAATATGAATTATCAAATCGAGTGAAATTCGTTTAGTTGAGTGAATAGCGAAGAGTATGGGGTTTCTGTCGGAGAGGCACCTCTTCTCGATTATCTCCGGCGACTGCAATGAAATTTAGCGACATAATAAGAGACAATATAAACAAGCCCCCAAAACAAAGAGATTATACAAAGTTTAGAACGGTTTTCGACTTCATTATTAAGTTTTAAGTGCGAACTAAGACTTTGCGAATTAAGCATTTATATAATATAAAATATTTAAGATATGTGAATAAAAAAAAACTGGAAACCCCATGTAAAAGATCAAGAAAGATAGAGACAAATCTGAATAAATCGATAAAAAGAACTATACATTTTTAATAAATTGTGATTTTATAGGAATTCTATCTAAAGTATAAATTATAATTTACAAGTTTCTTATCTAAATTAATAATTTAGAATAAAATCGTTCTTCCTGGATAAAAATAAAAAAAACTGTGCGACTTTAACCACACAAAAAGAAATTTGTAAGAAAGAAAGGAAATTGTGATTGGATTTGCATTTAAATAATGGCCGAGGAAGGAAAAGTGCAAGAATACGATCATCGCATTCTCAGTGATTGGTCGAACGTGAACAGCACGAATGGAACCATGCATCTTTCCGAGGATATGGTATTCAACAATGGTCACCGCTTGTCCATCACAGTATACAGGTGAGTGAAACGACACTCAGAAAACACCCATCCCACTCGCTTTATAACCTAATCAGAGTCCAGATCACCTCCCACGATTTTATTCGAATTTTATTCATATTTTCTAGTCATATTGATAAGCTTTGGCTTTTACTATCTGTAACCTTTTCCGAGTCTAAGCTTTATCAATTTATGTGCCGGTGTGGGTGTTTTTATTTGTGAACAGGTATAAATCATGCTGGGCTCAGCATCTCTGGCTCATCCTTCTCTGCTCTCTGTCTGGCTATCTGTCTGAGATTCAATCATTTCTGTTTGGAATTTGAACGTTACAGTTCACTGGAGGGTTCACTTTTTAGGAATGTCAGAGATTCATTTGACCGATTAAGAGTGAATCCCAACAGTTATTCAGGGTGTAGAGATTGTTTTAGAAAATATATGGGTTTTACAATTATTATTTATAATGGTTTTATTTTCTGTTTACTTATTTTATTTGTTTGTTTTTATTTTTTTTAAGTTAAAAGAAATTAAAGTTGTGCAAGTTTTGTGTAGAACTTATCACAACTATAGATAAAGTGTATGGAAAAAGGATATTAGACAGCATAACATGTTTCTTAACTCAATTTAGTTTAATTGTATTATATTTATTTTTTATGTGGACTTCACTGGAAGAATTAAAAATCTATAAAGAAAGCAATTTCGAAACCATTGCAGATTACAATTGCAATGTTCGATCCAATTAGAGATCAATCAAATTTAAGCCAAGAAGTCAAAAATTTTATTTATTAAAGCTTTCACTTATTGGGTAAATACATCTGCTTAATAATTTTAAAATTAAAAATTGTTTTCCAATGTTTAAATGGCCAATTAAGATTTACCGACTTTAAATCGATATTTTTATAAGACTTAGAAAATATTAAATTATATCTGTGCTGAAACAAGATATACCGTATGGGAAAACTATTTATTTTGTATTTTTTATGTAAAACCTTGATACATTTTGTTTTATATTTTCTTTATTATTATTTTCATATTTTCTCACACTTCTTTCCCGTCAATTTTTTTTCTATATATACAATTACAAGTGCTTTTGATAACTCAATGAGTTCACTATCCGATAAGCAAAAAAGGGCTTTCTTTATCAAATAAATTATAGTAATATTGGTTAGAAATTTTAATATCGTGTACTGTGAAAAATTAAATAATAAATTTACATAATTAGTAAAGAAAAATGCATATATTAAATTGTGGTTACCTACTTTTGATGCCAGCTTATTCCTTACTAAATTATATGCCTTCAACTTATCCCATAGAAAATGTCACTTAAATCCCTCCGATTGTCTACAACTGATATTACAAAACTCTCTTACTACATTTGTCCATCAAGTTTGCCACTCCTAACTGCCATTCTTTGACCCACTTATCGAGCGACTGGCACCCACGCACAAACACCCACCGAGGGGAAAACTTCTTTAATTTCCCACTCACCATTGTAATATGTTCGCAACCCTCCCACCTTTGCCCACCTTTAACCGCCTCAAATGGTTTTCCATTCGACTCAGCATACTGTTTGTGATCTCAACAATTGGCAACTGCACCGTGCTCTATCTGCTGACCAAGCGGCGACTGCGGGGTCCCTTGCGGATTGATATCATGCTAATGCATCTGGCCATTGCCGATCTAATGGTGACGTTCCTCCTGATGCCAATGGAGATCGTGTGGGCCTGGACGGTGCAGTGGCTCGCTAACGATCTGATGTGCCGCCTCATGAGCTTCTTTCGCGTCTTCGGCCTGTACTTGTCCAGCAACGTGATGATCTGCATATCGCTCGACAGGTGAGTCCCAGTCCGGCGGAACGCAAGCCACTGTCGCCTCACCGTTGAGTGTCGCTAATGGACCTAATTGATAGCTAGATAAGGCGGCTCAATGTGTCAATCCCGCCTAGCTTTCTCACTACTGGCTCCTCTCTCTCTCTCTCTGTCTGTCAGATACTATGCCATACTGAAGCCTTTGCAGCGCTCCTATAACCGCGGACGCGTCATGCTGGCCTGCGCCTGGCTGGGATCTGTGGTCTGCAGTATTCCGCAGGTGAGTCTAGTTAGTAGAAAGTCAAAGTTAAATTAAGTTAGTTTCATTATTTCTAAGAGACATTTAATATAATTAAAACAATTTCACCTCGTTTTCAGGCCTTTCTGTTCCATTTGGAGGAGCATCCAGTGGTCAAGGGCTACTTTCAGTGCGTCATCTTCCACTCCTTCAAGAGCGAGTTCGACGACAAGCTCTATCAGATTGCCTCAATGTGCGGGATGTATGCCTTTCCCCTGATTGTCTTCATCTACTGCTATGGCGCCATATACCTAGAGATCTACCGGAAGAGCCAGCGTGTGCTTAAGGATGTGATTGCAGAGCGATTCAGACGCTCCAACGATGATGTTCTTAGCAGGGCCAAGAAGCGCACTCTGAAGATGACGATCTCGATTGTGATTGTATTCATAGTCTGCTGGACTCCCTACTACACCATTTGCATTTGGTACTGGCTGGACAAGCCCTCGGTGGAGAAGGTCGATCCGCTGGTGAGGAAAGCGCTTTTGATATTTGCCTCAACGAACTCCTGTATGAATCCTTTGGTCTACGGCCTGTACAACATACGCGGCAGAATGAACAATAACAATCCGGTAGGTCGGAAATACCTTGAATGAAAGTTATTCATCTCATTCGCTTTCCCTTTCTTTGCAGTCCGTGAACAACCGTCACACATCGCTCTCGAATCGCCTGGACTCGTCCAACCAGCTCATGCAGAAGCAGCTGACCAACAACTCGCTGATCAACAACGGACATGGCCAAGTAATGGCCGCAGCCGTAGCTGCCACCACAAAGTTGGCTCATGTCGTAGGCCTAAAGAGCACCGCCAATTCGAAGGGATCTGCTGCAGCGGTGGGCATAGTAGTGACTCTCCCACCGCCGTCCCCTATGATAGTGGCTACTGCACCACCGGCCAGCGACGACGAGACCAGTGTGGTCACCATTAGGTGCCAGGAGCAGCCCATGTTCTGCCAGAAGTAATTTCGGTCTCTACAACGTTTTCCTTTCCTATCTCGCTGCTATATCCATCCACATCCTCAGCCTCACTCTTACTCTCATCTTCATCTTTATACTTAATTTTTAATAGCTTCACCTCCTCATACGAGCTTTTTGTTTTCAATTTTCGCACAGTTGTCGACATAAAATAAGGGGCTTTATGTTGTGGTCCAAATGCTCATCCTTTCAGACCGTCCTGTAAAGCAGACAAAAGAAGAAGCTTTATAATTAGTTTGCTGTAAAGGAAGGTGGCTTTGGATACCATTGTATGTCTATTATATTCACAAAATGTATATGCTGACTTTTTCAGAATTTTTTAACCCCAGGAAGAAATCCCTTAATTTTTTGTAATGCATTCAAAAATTACTTAATTTTTTTTTTGCATTCAAAAATCTTGAATTAAGACATTTAAGCTTTTAAAACCAAATAGAATAGATCATAAACAGTATTAATACCCTGTTCTGTTTAACCTGAACTCTGTTGCGAAAGAGTTTTACGGTATCGTAAAGAATTAATGCTAATTAATTAATTATGCAACTGCTACATAAACACTATCTCCTGCTTTTAAGCTCAATCCAGACCAAACCCTAGTTTATTTAGGTTAATGCAGACTTACGTCACTCACATTCATGGGCATCATCTCACCCACCAAGTGATGCACTTCAAAAGCCATTTCCTAGCCGCACTCCATTTTATGTCAACTCATCTGAACCTCAACGAGAGCAAAGTCTAAGTGTATATACTTTCAGCTGTGGCGACTCCATCGAAATGACCAGTGTGGTTAAGTAAACAATAGCCAATAGGGCTCCGAGAGCAACTGGATCAATTAAGCGATCTGCTACTGTTCATCTGGAGATGTCGGCTTGGAACAAAGGGCGTCTAATTTGCTAACCAGCTTTGTTTGGGATTTTCATCATAAATTCTTTTGGCATTTGCATTTAGCTAACGACAAATTAAAATGTTTTCAAGACAACGAACGCGGCGCCCGTGTCAGCTCAAAATTCCGAATCCAAATAGCTTTGGTTTGGGCCATCGAATGTTTGGAAAACAAAGTTATTGCTTAGGAAATACGCTTAAGACGTAGTACCGCTTACTATTAGATATACTCCGGTTAGTTGGATTATTGCTTAATTTCAAATAATTTATTCATAGCATCAAAGTAAAACTAAACCAAATCGAAATAAAATATGTAAAATATTATAGAAAATAGCAAACACAAGCGTTTTGAATTATTATTTAGGTCGATTCTCTTCCTCGATAAATAAATATTGGTTTATTTGCTTTGGAGGTTTTGTTAAGACAGCGTTAATCATTTATGACCCTAGCCCTGCACGTTAATTATAGTTATAGAGTCGTGTGGGTCTGCGGATTAACTGACTGTTTAATAGATATGTTTTGTATAATTTATATGAATATGAGAGAAACTAGTTTTAGTTCTGGGACGAGGGATTGTAGATTGACCTTTAACTACCCTTAATTAAAGTAGTTCTCTTCAAGATCTCTGATTTATTATAAAAACCCAATTTAGTAGCTAACAACCGCTTTATTGTCTCCTCCTTTACACCATTTCCCAGGAAGCTTGACCAACTCTCTCTCTCTCTCTCTATCTGTCTTGGCCAATTACTGCCATCTAGCCAATATCCCACCCACGCTCGCAGAAACTCCAGGTGGAAGACATCTGGCCTGGCCGCCGTCATTAGCCAGGTAACCCAATTAAGCGGCTAAGACATAAAATGACAATATTTCTTAACGCAACTGAATGACCATTCCCCCTTATCCGACGAGTACAGTGTTAGAAAGTGGCTCACTCTCGTTGCACTGAACAACAAAGTCACGTTCCCTGGGAAAACACTCGGCAGCAGACACAAAAGCGACGGAAGAATGCATGTAATCGAATCTTTAAGACCGAAAAATAAACATGTTAATAATACAATTTTATGATTAATACGAAATGAGCTGCAGCGCGGGAAAGGTGGGGATGCGATGGGATTGGACAGAGGAGATGATGTTGCTGTTGTGTTGCTCTTACAGCGCCATCGAAAAGTGCGTGGGCCGTTTTTACCTCGGATCCACTGAAGATGCCGGGAACAGCAGCGAATGCTGTGGAGGATGCTGCCTTGCCTCGGATGCTGCGGGAGCGGTGGAGGCTGTGTGCAGCTTATTTATAAATCACGCACATAATGAAATTTCAGCAAGTGGTCGCCGCTGTCCGAAAAGCGGCAAAATATGCAGCGCTGATGTGGGATAGCATCTCGGGTGTGTCCGAGCCGCGTGATATATGCACATCTGCATAATGTAGCCGGAGCGAAACTGTCCGCTGACATGCCGGCGACATAATGACGAACAGGTCGCAGCAGTGTCGCACTCCTCCAACTCCAATTTCACTTCCAGCACCAGCACCAGCACCAACTCCAACTCTGACTCCTCCCCAAACACTAGATACTGTCGTGTTACGCATCAGTCCCGTGTCAACAAAAGGGAAGGAGGCCACCGAAATAGGGGACACTTGTACTGCATAAGTAGCCATTAATAGGTGCCATATGCATATCATTTTGGGGTCTAGTTTTTACGAGTGGTTCGGTTGTTTTAAATGCCTGCAGAGCGTGCCGTTTATTTACGATCCTCTCATTTCAAAAGATTGTCTGCCGGCCCCATCTCCGCACCGATTTTAGGATCACGAAGATGCCGGGAATCTTCTGTGGAGGAGGTCTGGCAACAAGGCTGGACGCATTAACGAAAAAAGGGTTCACATGAATTCGATTTAATGGCCCCCAAAGAGGGCTACAATGTAAGAATGTTTTGGAATTGAATTTCCGCATAATGGCTTAAAACGAAGTGGATATAGGACAACTCTCCCATGATCTTTAAGAAGCAAATTATCCATGAAAGAGTACGCAGGGGTTAGAAAACTTGAAAGTAATAAAGTAATGTAACATTATAATACAATTTTAACATTTATAACCAAATAAAAAATACACTGGACAAGTTTTAACGCAAAAGTTTTTAAACAAATTTCATCTCATAAATATAATATAAATATGCTTTAAGATAAAATTACTTTTATTTGAGTTTCCCGACAGTAGAATACCTGGTCATGAAATCATTGCATACTTCAAGGTAGTGGCTTAGTGGCCACTTGGAAGTCGGCTCTGTGAGTTGAACTTTAAGCTTTAAGACAATGTAAATAAAATATATACTTCCCTTCAATGATGTGGCTTGTGTATATATTATATTTTATCGGATATCCAATGGCTTTTAATAGTTAGCTATAGATAAGTCCAATTTCCAAGCTTCACTTCCGCAATTTCCATAGCTCGTCGCCATCGATGTAGCTATACTGGTGGCGCTGTTTACGCAAATTTTGCACGTGGGCGTCTCGGCTTACTCACGCGTCAAAAGAAACACAAACGAAGACAAAACGCGCTCTGCTGCTGCGGCGTTGCTTTTCTCCCGGCAACTACAACAAGGGGCAACCAGTCAACAGCTGAGAACAAAACAAACTGCAATCGAGGCAACAACAAGTTGTAGCTGCCACCGCCGCACAGTGGGGTGAATTGAGTATTTTCGCTGCAAAATGGATAAATTCTGAACCTACAAGAGTGCTATGAATTTAGGATATTTCTAGGTCAAACTTTTTTTTTTTTTTTTTATATATACTTTATTAAGGCATACGGGGAATACCAGGAACCCCTTTGTGACCTTTGCTGCAGTTAATTCAGCCCGCAATTGGGCGCTCCGGCTAACCTTAGCGGTTAGCGTCATCAAAATTTAACAAATTTAATAATAATTACTTCACATAGTAGGTCGTCTTCTTCTTACCACAGGCGACCGAAGGATGAGGTCTCTGGGATGCCTCCTCCTTAGCCTCCTGCGAGTTGGGCCTCTAGAGAGCCTGTTAGCCAGGCTATTGATGTGTAGCGCCAGTCTGTCGTGGTAGCGACTTGAGTGCTGGTTGATCTCGTCGAAC